>WOUH02000041.1:3158114-3173385 GCA_009936405.2 Stevia rebaudiana | reverse complement strand
CGGGGTGGGGGGGCGGTGTTCCCGCCGGCGTCGACACCCCCGGCGGCCCAGCGGGCAACCCATTACGAACAGCCTAAGGCTTAAGCTGAATGATGTCATAGGTTTAAAATATGACATGAGTGGTCGATACGACCATACAAGTTTTACCACATATGCGAGTTTCCTCGTAAGAACAGATGGTTTCACTCAAGTCTGACATTTCCCAACACTTCCGCCTTTACTAAAGTAAGTGGTTACGAGTAGATTATGCTCGTACTATTCGCAAGTGCTTTGTCGTATGAACTATGAAGAGATGTAAATAATTTCAATCTAGTCTTTTAAAAACAACACATTTACAATAATATTATCCAAAGGACCCACTTTTGCACTATACAAATCCCAAGGCAAAAGTAACAGGCTAACAGCAAAAAGTCAAAAACGTCTTCCGCTCCTCCATCACGTTTCGCTGAAAAAAATTATGGCGAACTTTTTTCGCGCCCGGCGCGTAGGGTTCACTGCCGCGACGCTCGCCGTCGCTGCAGGCTCCTCGTACGTTGCGCTTCGTGATCCATACGTCTCCTCCAACGATCGAAATGCCGGTGGCACAGCCCTAGAGACCATCCGTCGGAAAATCACCGATCCGGCAGCGGTTGTACCGTCTCGTGCGTTACAGAAATCATCTCTAATCGCTTCCGATTCTTCTAATCCGCTCGACATTCTTGTCATCGGCGGCGGTGCCACCGGATGCGGTGTCGCTCTTGATGCCGTCACGAGAGGGCTGCGTGTTGGCCTTGTGGAACGAGATGATTTCTCTGCTGGAACGTCCTCCCGATCCACGAAGTTAATTCACGGAGGTAAGTATTGCGGTTTTTGTAGTTGATGCCTGTGAACTTATGATCATGTATAATTGCTATTCTTTCGGAGTTGTCAGTGTTAATTGGTGATGTGATGATGAATTGTGAGGAACTTCCCTAAATGGTTTCAGTTGATTTGAATGATGTTCAGATATGCAATTGTTTAGGGTTAAGAACTTAAGATGCTGTAAATTGTATTCAAGAGTTCTATAGGATTGATTCGTACATCTATATACTACTAATTCTTATGTTTGTTGCTTCAAGTTTTGCTTCAATTGCTGTTCTTAGTAATTTATATTCAAATTTGTTTTGGGGGATCTTTATTGGATCATGATCATTGATCAATGTGTATACAAGTTATCACCCAATTGCCACCAGGACTTTCTACATTTAAAAAGAGTTACCCCTAATTAAGTAGATGCACTTAAAAGGATGAAAATGATAACTATACTAAACTTCATAACAAGTAGGGCTGTAAATGAACCGAACCAAACTGAACGAAGCCTTGTTCGTGTTCGTTTGTTAAGCATTTAACATGTTGACGAACGCAAACCAACACATACTATTTGAAAATAAAACATAATATACTTAATCCAAAGCATTACACATAATCACATTAAATAAACTTTAAGTTTCTAATAAAATACAAAATACAAATGTGAAATGACTAGGTTTTTTGTTTGAATGTTAATGTAAATACCATATAATTAAAATTTGTAAATATAAAACACAATAAATGAATAATCATAAACAAACCAACATTAACGAACACCTTACCGAACGTTCAGAACACAAATCAACGACCAAGAGTTCATTTAACTAAACGAAAGAAATATCTTGTTGGTGTTCGTTCATTAGCAAACAAAGAACGTAAACAAACATTCCACCGAATGTTCGTTGAATGTTTGGCTCATTTACTGCCCTAATAACTAGGTCATTATGATATCATCTCAACACGATGAATAAGCATTGTCAAAAATAAATTGAGCTTTCTTTATAAACTATGTATTTTTCATTCAATAAAAATATGTAATGTACTCATATATTCTATATATATCTTACAGGTGTTCGCTACTTGGAAAAAGCGGTATTCAGTCTAGATTATGGGCAACTAAAGCTAGTTTTTCACGCACTAGAAGAACGCAAACAAGTTATTAATAACGCACCACATTTGTGCCACGCGTTACCCTGCATGACACCATGTTTTAGCTGGTTTGAAGCAGTATACTATTGGGTAGGGTTAAAGATGTATGATCTTGTAGCAGGAAGACATTTACTTCATTTATCTAGATATTACTCTGCACAAGAGTCCACCGAACTATTCCCTACACTAGCAAGAAAAGGAAAAGATAGAAGCTTGAAGGGTACAGTTGTCTATTTTGATGGACAAATGAATGATTCACGGGTTAATGTTGGATTAGCGTGTACTGCAGCATTAGCAGGCGCTTCTGTGCTTAATCATGCTGAAGTTGTTTCTTTAATTAAGGAAGATGGTGGGGACCGGATTATTGGAGCCCGTATTCGTGATAATCTATCAGGTAAACTAAACTATTAGTATTTATTTCTGATTTCATCATGTGGGTAGTATTTTTCTTGAAAGACTTTATTTAATTTTTTTAAGTTTACAGGCACAGAGTTTGATTCATATGCAAAAGTGGTAGTTAATGCGGGTGGACCGTTTTGCGATTCGGTTAGAAAACTGGCTAATGAAGATGCGAAACCGATGATCTGTCCCAGTAGTGGTGTGCACATTGTGTTGCCAGATTATTATTCACCCGAGGGAATGGGTTTGATTGTTCCTAAAACAAAAGACGGTCGTGTTGTATTCATGCTTCCATGGTTAGGTAGGACAATTGCTGGTACAACTGACTCTAATACAAGTATTACCATGCTTCCAGAACCTCATGAGGATGAAATTGAATTTATACTTGATGCCATCTGTGATTATCTTAATGTTAAGGTTTGCAGATTTCACTTGTTCTTTTATTAACCACCTTATTTTACCCTTTATAGGGTCATTAATTACATATTTCTCATCTTCTCAGTTAAAACATATATATTACATATTTACCAATTTTATTAAAATTAACTAATTGAATGTTTATTTCACCCTTATTTCCCTTCGTAAGACCATTTTATTTCCCCAAATACAAAAAAAAAATGCCACAATTTTAAACAATTTCAATACCAAAAAACCGATCAACAAATACAGAAGTTTAAAACTTCATTTTAAAACAACAATCAAAGTAACGTCTTCATCATCATCATACTCAGTATATAACACTTAAAATTAGGGTCTGAGGAGGGTAGATGTAGACAGCCTTACCTATACCCCGTAGGATAGAGAAGCTGCTTCCGATGAGACCCCCGGCTCATGATGCCTGATTAATCGTCTATCGTAGCTTTTAACGTTATTTTCACAAATATAAGTAAAATAACGTTAAAATTAGTGCAATTTTACTTTTGCCCTTCAAAGGGCCCACACATATATACATTATAAGCGCGCACCACAAACATGGCGTAAATCAAAGTAACATCTCCAAATATAAAAAACAAATGCCAAAGTCTTAACAATTACAATACCAAAAAATCAACTGAGAAAGGGCAAATTGGTATTATGTAATATATTGAGAAAAGGCAAATTTGGTATTTTGAAAGGGGAAATGTGTAACTAATGATTTTAGGAAGGTGAAATATGTAAATGATTTTTTGTTATATTAATGTGATGGATTTTATAGGTACGACGCACAGATGTTTTGTCTGCATGGAGTGGTATCCGACCTTTGGCTACTGATCCGAAGGCGAAGAACACAGAGAGTATTGTGAGAGATCATGTAGTGTGTGAAGATGTTCCTGGTTTGGTTACTATTACTGGCGGAAAGTGGACCACATATAGAGGGTTAGTTTCTCTATGATTATTGTTTAATGTTGTCATATACGTCTAATTAGATTCTTGATTATGATACCAACAAATTAAATTACAATGCCTTTTTCCAAACCTTATTATTAGTAGATTTCAGTTCACAAGTCAAGGTGATGTTTTCAGTTATTTTACTTCTGAATGGATCAATGGGGTTACTTTTATCTATAGTTAATTACACGAGTGGTCCCTGTTGTGTGAAATATAATATTAAGAGTATAACGTAGCAGGTATGGGTTTTATGCTTTAGGCTAACTTCTGTTAAATTTTTTGTTAAAATTATGGTGAAATGACCAAAATATCCTTAGACTTTGCTTATTTATAAGTCAAAGGGTATTTTGGTCATTTTAGCATTATTTAACCGAAAAGTTAACGGAATTTAGCTTTAAAACCTTAACTTGTTACTTTATAACCATAGTACCCAAACATGTCCCTTTTCACATACCATAGGGACCATATGTGTAATTAACTCTTTTATCTATAACATTCTGAACGAGTAAACTTCAAGAAAATAGTTAAAATGGGAACAGCTGAAAGGGATTGAAAGTCACCCAAAGTGTGTATTTGACACATAAATTATTTTTTTGTAATAAGTAGATTTTTGTATCTAAATAATCTACCCTTTATTAAATTATATTTGAAAGCCAAGATTCATGTCAAATACCCATTTTGACCAGTCTAGTTATGTCTGTTCAATTTTTATGACAAATGAATTCTTTAATGTACCATGCTTATGTTAACATGGTATTTTGGTAAATTTAACCGAACTTCAGCATGGCTGAAGATGCAGTTGATGCAGCGATCATATCTGGTAAATTGAACCCAACAGACAAGTGTTTAACATCAAATATACGTCTAGTGGGTGGAGAAGGTTGGGATCCTGCGCATTTCACTGTTCTTGCTCAAGAATACGTACGCATGAAAGTTTCACATACTGGAAAAATTGTTCCTGGAGTTATGGATACTGCTGCTGCTAAACACTTGTCTCATTCGTATGGTACCATGGCTGAAAAAGTAGCCGCAATCGCTCAGGTATTTTTTTTTTTCATTTTTTTTGGCTAATTACATATCTATGTAAAATACCTGGATGGTCCTTGTGCTTTGCAAAAGTTTCACTTTTGGTCTTTATGTATAATGAATTACCATTTTTGGTTCCAAACGTTTGACACTTTATAAAATAGTAGATTATTCTCAAATTATGTTAGAAATTTAAGTAAAATTAGTAAATTTGTGTATGAAAAATTTTGTGATTGGAAATTTGAAATTTAATTTAAAAAGTTTGAACAATTATCATGTGAGAAATTTAAGAAAAAAAGTTAAGTAAATTTTAGTTTTCAAAAAATTGTGATAAATAAATTTGAAATTTAGTTTATAAAATTTGAATAACTATCATGTGAGAAAATTAAGTTCATTTTTTACGTTATTTTGAAAATTTGTGATTCAAAATTTTAAATAGTTTAATAAATTTGAAAAATATAAGCTATTGCCGCCACATGGGTTTATTAGAAGTTAGATACTTAATAAATCAAGAAATTTATTTGGTAATTAAAATAGCTGTATGACTATTTTTGTAGAATGAAAATCTTGGCAAGCGACTTGCTCACGGGTACCCATTTCTTGAAGCTGAGGTGGCGTACTGTGCTAGAAACGAGTATTGTGAATCTGCAACAGATTTTATTGCTAGAAGATCGCGACTTGCGTTTCTTGACACTGATGCAGCAGGTCGAGCACTGCCACGTGTCATCCAGCTATTGGCTGCTGAACACAACTGGGACAAAGCAAGGCAGACGCAAGAGTTACAGTCAGCAACAAAGTTTCTAAAATCTTTTAAGTCATCAAAGAATGCTCAATTTCATGATGGAAAACATACATAGTCAGCATCCTTAAATACTCATTTAGTCACTCCTGACTGGTATGTCATATTCATTTCATATGCTTTTTTTTTTTAATTTTGGTATGCATAAATAGTTGTACTTATTAGTTGACAATAGTTGTACTTCGTCCCTATAATATATATGAAAGTGTAAAATATGAAAGCATGAGATGGCTCCCTAAATTTAATTGTTTGATTAGTTACAGTGTTTGTTCCTTTTTGTATTTTTTTAATTTTTATATCTTGTTACTGTATTTGTCCTAGTGATTATAAAATTACTGAAATACACCACCCATAGTTTTATTCTAGAATTTTTATTTTTTTCAGAACCTAAACTCATAAAACTAAAAAACGTCCGTTAACACAACCCTAAATTTTTGTTTTCTAACTTAAGGAAGTTTGAGATTTATGTATGTATTCTTAAGTTTTCTAGCTGAGGGTATTTTTGTCAATTAACGAAATTAAAAAAAGGAAGAATTAGTGTAACTAATGAAGGTTAGGCGCCCAATTCTTGTAATTTAATTTGAGTTTAATTTAGGGAAAATGTCACAGAATAGTAACCAACTTTCAAAAGTGTTCCAATTAGGTCACTGATGCGTTTTTTGCCCAAATTAGGTCACTAAACCTCAAATCGGGTCATCGTCGAATTTCTTTTGTTTCAAGAATGTAATGAAAGATCAGATATTGGAGTTGAAATTTCGAATTTTTGTAATTATATTAAAATATTGAAAAAATTGGTTAGTCCATTTAAAAAATAGAAAAATGAAACTAAAATTCACGTCACTACTACATATTAGCATTAAAAAAACAAACAATATATTTTCTAATTGAAACAAAAAGAATCACGCAAAAAAATCATGTTAAAACCCATAATTTAAATGAAACATGTAGGTTGAGTGACCTAATTGGAACACATTTTAAACTTGAGTGACCTAATTGAAACAACTTTGAAACTTGGTTACTATTCTACAAAGTTACCCATTTAATTTAATTATAATATCTTTAATTGTTTACTTTAATAGATTTCAAGAACCTTAATTACACAATATGGCATTGACTCTTTTACTACTGTTTTATAGGGTTTGAATAAGTCCACCCGATGGAGCTTGAAATTCTAGATGGTCACCTGCTTCATAGCATCAGCCAGTAATCATATTATGTGCTTACGGCTTATGACTTGTAAGCTCGCCAGATAAATATCCTCACTTGTTAATTTTAGTCATATATGGATGATCAAAATAATAATGCACATGATGTTTTTTCAGTTTTCTAAATCATTGGTAGCAGTACCATTTGGGAATAAGCTGTTAATTTTTTTCTGTTTTTGGTTACAAGAACATGCCATGATTAATTGTACTGGCTTTTGTTAATTAGTCTTGTGTTTTTTTTTTTTGTTTAGGCCCCAAAAGTTTTAATTAAAAGTCCAAAACTTTTATGATCAATCAATGGTTAAGAATTAGGTAGTGCGCACCGGGTAGTTCGGGTAATTTGGGAACACCACCACCGGGTTCGGGGACTAGTACACAATTATGAAAGAAAGAAGAGGGTAGTGTGTAGAGGTGATCAAACCGGTTTTTTTTAACCGGTTCCGGTTATGGTCAACAAAAGTCAAAACCGGTTTTTTGTTGGTTTTGAACGGTTTTTGGTCCGTTCTTGGTGGAACCGGTTCCGGTTCCGGTTATGGTTAGGTTCCGGAACCGATATGGAACCGCCGGTTTGGTTCCAGTTCCAGAACCGGTTCTTTTGAACACCTCTAGTAGTGTGTGGTTAGTTAGGTGACAATTTTTTATTGGAGGGATCGAGGATTTGGTGTTTGTGAGTGGAAAAGAGCGAAACAATCATAGAAAATAGAATAAATAAATACTATTTAATTGAATGCGGAATGTGTTTTGACTTTTGAGTAATTTTTTAAAATTATGTAAGTTTTTATTTATAAATGTAAGTTTAAGTTAAAATAGAAGACATGTATATGATTATGTGAAGTAGGCCCAGAATGCTTTTAAAAGATGAAAATCTAATTGGTGTGAGACCTAATCTAAACCATGGATTAAAGTTAATTGACGGCTAAGAGCCCTCAAATGGGTGTGTACAAAATGGATGTTACTTTATGCCTACGAAGGTGAAAAGAAAAATAGCCCTCAAATTATATTTAGTTCCATCATTTTCATACATAAATAACGTTTATGTATTTATTGTTTGATCTAAACTATATAAAAAAATGAAGTTTTCTCGTGAATTTGTATTTATTTTGTTTATATATAATCTAATTAAATTTGTTTCTGGACAAATATCATAGAAATGTAAACAACTTTCAGTTTTAATCCAATCATTTTCACATTTTTTGAGGCTATATGCATGTTTAGTATTGGAGGTACAAAAAGAATCATTTTCTTTTTAGTTGTATCTACTGTGATAAGAAAGCGTTCTTAGTTCAGCTCTAAGTCACTCATACTTTTTTTTTATTCCAATAAAGTCAATCATACTTAATTTTGTTTAAATTAGGTCAGTCTACTTTAAAAAGATACTCCAATCTTATACCTAAAAATTATTAATTTTATATTTTTTTAGCTTTGATTCACACAATATGGCATAACTTTTTTTATGGCGTAACTTATTTTAAATAATGACGTATAAATAAGTTACGTAAGTGAAACTGACATGTAAGTTGCATGTCCAGCTTTTGATTGCATCTTTCGATTAAAATCAAAATTTACTAAAATATTACTTTGTGAATCTCAACCATCAAAGAACATTCATCAATAGTGGAGGATCCGTCTACACTTTTTACACATTTTGTCATTTGCAGAAGAATCATAATCTATATATATATATCAGATTTATAAACTAGAAACCCACTTTAGATTAAAAAACTATGGAAATCCTGTGTCTACATATGTACCAATTAATTTTTTAACTATTTTTATGAGCAGGATACATATATCGTCTTCTTAAGTTTCTTAATTACATACTTCCCTTTGTAAACCTCATCAATCACATATTTACCCATTTCTTTAAATTTAAATTGTTAATGGACTATTTAGCCCTTATGTTCACTAAATGATTATTTACATAAGACATGAGTTACATATTTTCTCAAATACAAATGTAAATTTTTTAAACAACTACAATACAAAATGTTTCTAAAATAAAATGTACTATTTAACTATACTCCGGTATGTACATGTGTTTTTGACATTTTTTCCAAAAAGAATTAAAGAAGAGACTGAAAGTTGAATCCAAAAACAAATGTCGTTCAAATAAACATTTACAGCTCCAACCGCCTTATGAGAACCATTGGTTTGCTTGGTGTAATGATGTGCTTAAATCGCCTTATGAGAACCATGTGGAACGCTATTCAGTTGATAACACAACTGATCAACACAGTAACATTTGGATTGGCCCCATATCTTTACAACACGACGCCTGTTCAGTTTGTTTTAAATCAGTTGAGACAGCCATCACCATTACCTGTAAGTAGAGCTTCCGATAAAAAGGAAAAGAAAGATGAAGCAACTCGTGTAACAAAAAGACACTATCATATTGAAACTGACCTCCCCAGCACAAGTAGGCAAACGACTGATCATCGTAATGCTTATAGTTCTAGTGACTCATTTTATTAGCCTCACGAATCCACCGGGTCATCCTCCAAAAATTCCAAATAATTCAAACCGGCTGCACATGTTGTTGCATATTGGAAGATTCTGGTGATTGGTATGTCCGGAAGGCTTTTATTATTACATAAGTTTTATTATTGAAAGTACTCAATACCATGTTAAACGATTATACAATAATTTTAAATTGTATATTCGTAATCTGTGTTATTATTAGAATAAGTAAAATAAACATTTGTAGATGCATAATTTAATGTATTTTATAACCTTAATGTCTCTATAATTTATTCAGATTAATGGTCCGAATGTAAATAAGGAGAATACAACAGTCTCTTTTTTATAACGGCCATTTATTTATATATGTAGAATAAAAGACTACAAAGGACTAAGAGAAACCCACCTAATACAAAGCTTCACAAAACCCTATAGGCTAAAGTGTAGCCCTTCTTAACAGTTAACACAAAGTTACCCCAAAACCCACAAAATGTTAAGAACCACAACCGACCCATAATTAATGGTATATATAAAAACATATTATATGTTATGATTTAATTCTAGAGGTTAAGAGTATATTAGGTAAAACATTTTAAAACTTTTAGAAACTCCATATATATTAATTTATGTCTTAGAAATTTTTTACTTTCTTTCATAGATATTTTGTAATTTTACGAATTGTTCACATCAAAGTAAAATATGGTATTCACTACTTTCTTTCGAGTATAACAATAAAACTTAAGTAATAATAAAAACCGTCTGGACATACCAACTACCAGAAGCTTCCAAGATGCAACAAGTGCAGCCAGTTTGGATTTTCGGATTTTTTGGTGGATGACCCGGTGGATTCGTGAGGCTGATAAGATGAGTCACTCGAACTGTATGTATTACGATGATCAGTCATTTGCGTACTTGTGCTTGGGAGGTCAGTTTCACTATGATATGGTCTGTTTCTTACACGAGCCGGTTCATTTTCATTTTTCTTTTTATCGGAAACTCTATAAGATGGCATTGGCGGTCTCAACTGATTTAGAACAAACTGAAGAGGCATCGTGTTGTAAAGATATTGGGCCAATCCAAATGTTACTGCGTTGATCAGTTGTGTTATCAACTGAATAGCGTTCCACATGGTCATGAAAACTTTCAGCATCCATAGAGGCATCTTTCCGAAAACCACGAATTATTTTTTAAATTTTAAAAGTGAAAAGTATGAGTGTGTATGTGTGTGCGTATGTGTGTGCGTGAGTGAGGGAGAGGAAAGAGCCCGGAATAATCAGCGACGATGATTTATGAATCTGTGATTTTAGAGAGAGAGAAATCGGAAGTAAAAAAGGATCCAAAACCGCCATTAACATGACAGGTCGGAGATGAAGAAACCACATTGAATCAAAAGTTTATTTCCTCAAGATTTAAGAAAATACGCCATTTCTTTGTTTTCGTTGGAGAGAGTTCTTGAGAGAGATAGAAGATAAGTGTGTGTCTGCAGTGAGTGCACACAATGTGTGTGAAGAGAGAGAAGCTATACCTATGGCTAGTGTTGTAGGAGATGATAGTCTTCAATGCTAGAGAGAGGAGAGAGTGTATGTGTCACTAATAAAATGAATATTATATAGGTAAAACATTTGTGTGAGCTAATAATTTTTTTTAAATCCACTCGAACACTAATGTTAGATGAGAGAAAAATAGCAAGAAACGAAAAGAACGACTAAATTGAATCTTCGTAGACTTTTTTTTAATTCAAAATAGAATATTTCAAAAATATGGTGTGGTTAAAAACATATTTAGCAGACTGGAATGGAATTGCTCCGTTGATAGATCCAGATTCACATTCGTGATCCGTCCATCTAAGATATTTTTTCGTGCTGGGTCGTGAGCTATATGTGTAGCGATAATAAAAATTATCAAAACTAGTGTTTCTTTTATTTCTAACAATTCTATTTTCTTTACTTTATTTACTTTTTATAAACACTTTTATAAACCTTCATTTACTTTGATTTCTTTTTTTACGTTTTTATAAAATCAATTCTTTTAAATGTTTTTATAAAAAAAACTCTTTTCCTTTGCTTTTCTAGAATATTTCTCAAAAACTATTTTCTTTACTTTTTATTTTTTAAATACTTTTATAAAACCTTCTATTTCTTTATTTTTTTACAATTTTATAACATAATTTGTTTCATATGTTTTTTAGAAATATTCATTTTAATTTTAGTTGCTCATTTGTTTCTTTTAGTGTCCATTTTAAATCTTTCAGTTTTATAAATCTATTAAGTTATGTTAGCTTTGTTGAAGGTCGTTGTTTTTTTTGCTTTTTCAAACAAACTTTCTAATTATACTTTTTGTTATTTAAAATGGCGCTTTGAAAAAGAGTGTTATAACAAAATTAGAATTAGAATAATGAACTGCTTTAGAAAAAAGTTAAAATAAATAAACCCTTTAAGAAAAGTTTATAGTTATTAACGTTTGCGAATTATTTCAATACTAGTTTATGTTTTGGTTAAAAAATTATAAAATTCATATTAAATATCGGGAAGGTTAATTGGGAAACTCTAAAAAAAAACTGAGAAACACTTGTGGACCGTTCATCTTTAGTACAAAAAAAATCCAGCACAAAAAAATAACCCAATACAAAAAGAATAATCAAATACAAAAAAAATAATCCTGTACAAAAATAATAATTCAGTAAAAAATAATACAGTACAAAAAAATCAAGAGCTCACAAGTGTTCAATGGTTTCCTCTTTTTTTATTCCCCAATGAACCTTTCTCTAAATCGATAAATTAAAGATTTTGAGTTTCAAAATAAGGAAGAATTCAATAGAAAAATAACTGAAGTTGTGTTTTCAAATCATGATTGGAAAAAGAACTCAGATATGCTAGTATGAATCTAAAGTATATTTCCTCACGATTTAAGAAAATACGAACAAAAAAAGTTACATGTTTTTTGATTCATACGTTAACTAAAGAAAATGACAGACGTAAAAGTTGAAATAAAAAAGTGTGTAAATACTTAAAATTGCATCTGACGTATTTTCTTAATAAAAAAAGTATAATTCAAAAGTTTTGTTTAAAAAGTATAAATAAAAAGGACATTTAACAAAGCAAACAAATTGTTTATTTAATATTTTAATAATATTTTTCATATATCATCGAAATTTATATAATACTAACACAAGCATACTTGATGAATTTTAGTTGTAGATATTTTGAAAGCAAAATCATAAAACAACTAAACCGTTAAAAAATAATATCACAAATGTGTTATATGCATACTTTTTTTTTACATAACTTAAATTAACAATCCTTACAAATACACCAAAATACATAAACAGAACATGTATTTATCTGATAATTAATTTGTTTGTGCCATACATATATATCATATTAGAATAATTATGCAACAAACATTATGTTATTTTGAAAATTAAAGTATTTGAGACAACTAACACAAAATATACAACTTAAAATTACAATGTAAATAATATTGTATAATCCTTTTAAGTGGTCCACCCTTTTAAAGTAGGGCCCTTTCCAAATTCTGTTATTATATACCGTGTTCCTTTAAGTAGACTTAAAACCAACAATAATACGCTAAAATATATAACCAAGTGGTGAAGATTATACCTGAATTCCTTGGGCAGACTAAATTTGAATACTTTAAATTGAATTCCAAAGTGATCATCTTAAAAATTGTATAAGACATACATTCCTCAATCCAGACAATGATCTTTGTTACCTACACAAAATTCATAAGATGTATTTCATTTTATATCCATATACGTCCTTACATTAATCATATGATGTTGCTAACATTGAGTCCTCTCACTCCAAAGAACAAAAGCCAAGAAAAATAATTAACCAGAAAATTAATGAAAAACAATGAAGTTTATACTAAATTGTATTGATCTTGATTAACAAATCAACATACAACACTTTCGATAAAGATTTTAACAGTTTTGTCAAACAAAAGTTCTTTTAATCCTAAAATGTCAAGTTACTAATATTTTATCAGCTTATAGTCATATAAAATAAGTTATTCATTGACCAAATCAATTAATATTAAGCTAATTCTAAGAGGAAGAAAAAAAATCAAAGTAGGTTTAAATTAGTAATCCAAGACAAAAATCTGAAAATGTAACCAACAACTATGAAGGTAATCATTCAAACATCAAACAAAAGAATTTGTAAGAGAATTCAAAAGTAACCTTATCAGCCCATGGAAATCAAGCAACAGTTGAGCGACAACAAAACAACATATTATACAATTCAAGTAATAATATCCAACTGGGAGAAATGAAAAAAAAAATCCGTTTTTTCCTAATGTTGATGGATGTATTTCTTTTGCTTGCTAGCACGCTGCTAGTTTGTAACAGACTAACAGCCAAAATCGTTTTTTTTTGGATGAGCAAACAACATATATTAATATAAATAATTATTGGTGTGTATAATATTACTAGTAAGAACTCGCGCGATACGGTGGCGGCGCCATTTACAACCTGATACTCTTTATTTAATTTGATAGTTTATCTATCCTTTCTTGGTATATTGTGCAGTACGTATTTTAGTTTGCTTATCTATACCATCGGTGTGGTTTATCTATACCATGACACAAAGTATGCCATGTATTAAAATTGTTTCCTCACATGAAAGTTCGTAAAAAATGAGTAAGATAATTCGATTTCATTTGTGTTTGGAACAAAAAAATGTATTATGTCATTCTTTCAAACAACTTTGAAGTATCTAATAGACTAAAATACATCATATAGAAGATTTAAACAAAATAGATCCAGTTTATATCAGTTATGGTTGGTTGAATCACATGCTTACGGAATCCCTTAATGCTTGATTAATATTCCTTCATATCAGTTTTTTAAAAGGTATGTTATGTACATGACTAATACTCAAACCTAAAGTTATGATTTGAATCTGTACTTATAAATTGGTCAATATGTTTAACAACATATCAAAGCAAAAATCCCAATTTACATTGAAGTACAAGCAACGTACCTCAATCACAGAACTAATAACACATTCCAATGTTTGATTATTTGAGAAAATTGACTAAAAATGTGAGCAGGACTACAATAATAATGCGTCAAATGCCTTCTCCAAGAAGTAGAGAGAGTGTTTACCAATGATGATCAAATCGATCGAAACATTTGTCACAACTTGTACAATGCTTGTTGTATTTGAATACCTAAAAGATCATGTTAAACTACGTAAATTAGAAAAGAAGAAAACAATGAGAAAACTGTTGATTTGTTGGATGCTTAACGGAAATCGAGTGAGGTTTAGACCCGTGTTTTCCAGAATTGATTTATCAACTGAAGAATTAACTTACGATTTTTTTGCAGGTTTAGACCCGTCTTTTCCAGATCTTTGTGCTTTGAGATGGCTACAAATCTCCATATCTAATCAAATAAAAAAAAACACATTAATTAACCAAAATTAGAGATTTGAGATTAAAATTGCTGGACAGAGAAGATAGAGAACCTTAGGTTTCCGATGGAGAAGGTGTAACTGTAAGGTAGAGATTTGAAATTAGAATTGTGCACCATTTCCCTTGAATTGAGATTGCAGAGGGGAAAAGCTTAAGAACCGAACCATTTCCTTTTTCGTGAATGTCTGCAAATCAGTTTCGTCTTAACTCTGAAGTTTCAAAAGCAGTGTACAGAATTGTACACCTGCATAATTATTTTAGTTAAATGAATAAGAGAGATAAATGTGAATATTGAACCCTGGTTGACTATCTTATATAGTAGAACTATACCTTAGAACTAATTTTAGACATTGCACTATTATGACCACTTCGACTTGAATCTATAGGTTAGTTATGAGAATACCACTCACAAGTCACAACCCGATCTACAACAACTTGTGAGTTATCAGCAAATACACTATGGCAAACTGTCACACCCCGGCCGATGGCGGAATTACGCCGGGGCGCGACCTGCGACTGTTCAAAAACTCATGATTTACTATTAACGTTTCATAGATTAATCAGCAATATTAAATTGTCATTACAAATACAAATTCTAACAACT
>WOUH02000041.1:3133075-3149069 GCA_009936405.2 Stevia rebaudiana | reverse complement strand
CTTTTGGGCATGGTTAGATCTGGAAATAATGATGTCATCGCTCAGGTTGCTAGAGGAATCGCAAATTTCGCCAAATGCGAATCTCGAGCAATAACACAAGGTTTTTTTTTGGTAATTTTTATAATATTTTTTTCTTTTTTCCGTCAATTATTATTAAATGCAACCTTTTAAATCGAAGGACACAAGAAAGGTCGGTCTCTTCTAATGGATGGTGTCTTTTCATGGCTGCTTGCAAATGCAAATTCTGCATCAATATCCACCCGACGTCACATTGAACTTGCTCTTTGTCATTTAGCTCAAAATGGTACACATATTTTTTAATTAATTAATTTAATTATTTAATATTAATATTAGATAATATATAATATAAATAAGAGAATTATATATATATGTACATAGTCTGATGTGTTATAACTTTGCTGCTGATTTTCAGAAGACAATACTAATGATTTCATGACAAGTGGAGGGGTTAATCAACTTTCAAGAATCTCGGTTGAATCTAGCAGAGACGATATTCGTGACTTGGCAAAGAAGATACTCAGACTGAATCAGTCTTTTAAATCAGTGGTTCAACATTAATAATTTAATAACAAGATGATCTGTAATGATGTTGTTAATTCATTCATGTAAAATCCATATGTCGATGTATAGATCTGATGTTTAGAAAATTTAGATTGATATACACTAATTAAAGTAGTATTTGGAAAAAAAAACAAGAACTGACGGTTTTATCTTTAACTTTTAAGCCGTTTGGGAACATAGCTTGCTTACAGGTTATGAAAATGTAAATGAGGATGAAACGATCTTATTACTACAATTTCCTTTTATAAATATCCATCTTTCCTCACAAGTGCAATGTTTTTACTAAAGTGTACAAGGATAGATAAGTTTATTAGAAAATATATCATTAGGATTTAGCTACATTAACACACATGTCACGTTAGGTTTTAGAAGTTTTAGTTTATTTGTTATATATACTTGTTTTCCACCGTGTCCTACTATTTTAGTTGGATTTCACTAGGTTGGTTTGTACTCTAGTGTCTTGCATGGTATCAGACCTATGAAGTTTATGATAGGATTCCTATACTATGTATAATAACTGGGTCTTTTTTTAATGGTATTACACAAAGGATGTCGGTTTTTATTTTGATGAGTTATCTAATCATATGTTTTCAATGTCAAGCCCTACTTGCTATACGCTATATGGATAATAAGATTTCAAACATCAAACCTTACTTGGACATTGCAGCATGGCGTAACAGATCCGTTATGAAAATTGAAACGTAGAGAGAAAAACACTATTATGCCCTATATGTTAGGAAGATGTAAATCATAAATGTGCTTCATACATTGTGATATAAGAGCTTAAAAAGATAACTTAATAGAATTTCATTACGCACATTGCGTTAGTGACATTAATGTTAACGCGTAAACGCACCATTTTGTATCTAGCATATTAATTATCCGAATCTATTAACCTTAAAATAATTTTTGGACCTATTTTAGTTTAAACTTTTTCTATCTTAAAACGAGTGTTCATCGGTTTGGTTTTTAGGTTTATTTGATCTAATGCTTTTTTTTTATCAAAACAAAAAACCAGACGATTCAGGTCGTATAAACCTAACATGTTTTTGGATGTAACCGAATAAATCGAATTTTGTTTAATGATTACTCGGTTCATGAAAAAACATCTATTATATTAAAAGATGGTTTATTTGGTTGAACCGAATTCAATGTTTATGAAACTGAAAACGAAACTTAAAACCAATTTTAATTGATTTTGTTTTGTTTAGATCAGTTTCAAACCTAATAATTTCTCTTTGCCAAATTTCTTTTATAAATTGAGAAAACAAATTAACAAGACCTTACTCAAGAATAAAAACAAACCATTTTTAATCGGTTTAAAGTTTAAACCTAATAATTAACAACCTTAATCCTTGATTATATTATATTAAGAAGTTTAAAATATTTTTTGTTTTTGTTTTGTTTTTGTCATGAGCTCATCACCATCATCCATGGCGCCTGCTATTACTTCTTGCTAACCAAACATATTTTTTTGAGTTTCTTCAAACTTCCAACCATGAATCCATCTAACGAAGAACAACAACCACCACAACAAATCCTCCCTAACATTAACAACCCTCTGCAATTCACCATCGTTCTACCACACTCCGACTCCAATGCAAACCCTAATTCCTCAAATTCAAACCCTAATTCATCGCTTTCAAACCCTAGCAATGTCAACAGCTTACTCTCACTCGGCATACCCCGAAAACGAAGACGAGGCAGACCGCGTGACACACAGTCTTCGAACCAGGTATACACCGAATTCTCTGAAAATTCACTGTACAGTAATGATTTCGATAGAAACCCTAACTTTAGATCAAATCAAGCAGCACGATTAGATGTATCAGATGAGATAATAGTAATCAATAAAGAAGCAACATCTGAAGCTTTAATTGCATTAACTGCTGGATTTCCAGCTGATATACTCACCGAAGAAGAAATTGATGCAGGAGTGGTTTCAATTGTGGGTGGGATTGAACAAGTGAATTATATCTTAATTAGAAATCATATTATTACTAAATGGAGGGAAAATGTGTTCAATTGGGTGACAAAAGAGATGTTTCTTGATGTTGTACCTTCACATTGTATCAAGCTTTTAGATTCTGCATATAACTATTTAGTTTCACATGGATATATCAATTTTGGTGTTGCGCCTATGATTAGAGATAAGATTATTGTTGAACCGAGTACCAAATCACATGTGATAGTGATTGGTGCTGGTCTTTCTGGTTTAGCTGCTGCAAGACAGTTGATGTCATTTGGTTATAAAGTTACCGTTTTGGAAGGTAGAAAACGACCCGGTGGACGTGTTTATACCAAGAAAATGGAAGGCGGGAATCGCGTTGCAGCTGCTGATTTAGGTGGGAGTGTTTTAACGGGTACACATGGAAACCCTCTCGGGATTTTGGCTCGCCAGCTGGCGTATCCTCTTCATAAGATACGCGATAAGTGTCCACTTTATAGATTAGATGGTCAACCGGTTGACTCAGGGGTCGATGCTAAAGTTGAGGTGGCGTTTAACCAACTTTTGGATAAAGCGAGTAAGTTACGACAGTTAATGGGTGAAGTTTCACAAGATGTTTCTCTTGGTGCAGCTTTGGAAACATTTTGGCAGGTTGATGGTGAACCTGCAAATCCAGAAGAAATGAGTTTGTTTAATTGGCACCTTGCAAATCTTGAATACGCTAACGCGGGTTTACTGTCTAAACTTTCATTAGCTTTTTGGGATCAAGATGACCCGTATGATATGGGAGGCGATCACTGTTTTCTGCCAGGTGGCAACGGACGATTGGTTCAAGCTTTGGCCGAAAACGTTCCGATTTCATATGAAAAAACGGTTAATGCAATTCGTTACGGTAGTGATGGGGTGCAAGTGGTGGTTAATGGTGGTCAGGTTTTTGAAGGCGACATTGCTTTATGCACGGTCCCATTAGGGGTTTTAAAAAGTGGTTCAATTAAATTTAACCCTGAGTTACCTCAAAGGAAGCTTGATGGGATTAACCGGTTAGGGTTTGGTTTACTAAATAAAGTTGCAATTCTTTTTCCTCATTTGTTTTGGGGGACCGATCTTGATATGTTTGGGCATTTATCGGATGATCCTAACCGGCGGGGTGAGTTCTTTTTGTTTTATAGTTATGCGAATGTAGCCGGTGGTCCGGTTCTTATGGCATTGGTGGCTGGTGAAGCCGCTCATTCTTTTGAAAGCATGCCGCCAACTGATGCCGTTACGCGCATTCTTCAAATTCTTCGAGGTATATTTATATTAAAATTTTTGAATTTTCCCATTTTGATAATTGGATTTTAATAATCCAAACTGACTTCTTGACCGATAATAATCCTTACTAGCAGTTTGACTAACGATCATTCCAATATTTACTTTCGTTGCAAAGAATAATCCCAGTAACATAATCGTCATCGATTTACTCTCGATTTACACTCAAATTCCACTTAATGTGTTTTGGATGCATAATCCTCATTGATATACACTCAAATTCCGCTCGACAAGGATGATTGTCAACGAAATAAGAAGTTGAGTGTAAATCGATGATGATTATGCATTTATGCTACTGCGATTGCCCTTGGCAACAAAAGTGAAAGTTGGGATTATTATTGGCCAAACTGCCAGTATGGATTATTATCGACCAATTGGTCATAGTTTGGATTATTAAAATATAATTTTCCTATTAAAAATAAATAAACGCAGGCATATATGAACCGCAAGGGATCGAGGTCCCTGAGCCAATACAAACCGTGTGCACGCGATGGGGATGTGATCCATTCAGTTTAGGTTCATACTCAAATGTAGCCGTCGGTTCATCCGGGGACGATTACGACATTTTAGCAGAAAGCGTAGGTGACGGAAGACTTTTCTTTGCAGGCGAAGCCACCACAAGGCGGTATCCCGCCACCATGCACGGAGCTTTTCTTAGCGGTTTACGCGAAGCCGCCAACATTGTGCATTACGCCACCAATCGTGCCTCACGTGCCAAAATTGAAAAAAACCCATCGAAAAACGCGCACGCGTGCGCCTCTCTTCTTGCTGATTTATTCCGGGAGCCTGATTTGGAGTTTGGTAGTTTTTCAGTTATTTACACCAAGAAAAACGTTGATGATAAATCAATGGCGGTTTTACGAGTTGCGTTTAGTGGGCCCGTAAAGAAGGCCCAAGAAGGTTCTAGAACGGATCTACAACATACTAATAAATTATTGTTTCAACAACTTCAGTCTCATTTTAATCAACAACAAGAACTTCATGTGTATACTTTGTTATCAAGAGAACAAGTGTTTGAATTAAGAGAAGTCAAAGGTGGTGATGAAAAGAGGTTGAATTTTCTTTGTGAAAAACTCGGAGTTAAATTGGTTGGTAGAAAAGGATTGGGACCCGCTGCTGATGATGTCATCTCTTCTATTAAAGCCGAGAGAAGCAAACGCAAGCCTGCGATAACTTCAACTATTAAATCTGGTGAGTAATTAGATCTAGTTATGCAATTTATATATATGCTTAACGTGCATTGGGAAGTATAAACAAGAAACCCACTCACTCAAAAAACTATAAAAACCCCGTATTTACATATGTAACAACGTAAAAATGTTTTTTTGTTTACTTTACGTTTATTTTTATGACTTTTGTTGGAAAAAAAAAGTAAAAAAGCACGGAGTAAATATTTAAAAAAATTGATTTTTATGAAAAAAATGATATTTTTAGGTAAAATACAGATTTTTTACATATGTAAACAGATATGTTACAGAACACCCATCAGTTACACATGAAAGAGTTTTTTTTTTTTTTTTTTTTGCAGATTTCAAAAATAAAATTTTTCAATGCTTATTTATTTTTTTATAATAAAAAGGACGAAAATGGATATAAAATCTACCCTATTTTTGTAAAATATAATAATGATTTTCTATATGATTTTATATGAGTTTCTTAAGATTTCTCATTTGAAATTGGGTTTCCATTTTACCGTAACGTGCATAAGGTGGTAAAATGAAATAACAGGGTTAGATAAAAAATAGTATTTTACTAATTTCGAGGCTAATATTTTTTTTCTTGTTTTTTTTTGGGAAAAGGAACCCCAAAGCCACAATCAGCCATGAAGCAAAAGATAGTTAGGTAAGCTTTACTATCTGCAAATTATTTACTTAATTTTAAAATTTTACAGTTTTTAATAGATTTTGAATTAATTTTGTTTACAGAAAGGCTAAGATACTGCGCAACAACAATACTCCATTTTCTTCTATTAATAAAGAAATGGTAGTTAAATCAGTTGGCAGCAACGAAGGATCAAATACCCCTCAATTAACCCAAAATGCAGAAGTTAAAGTTGGCACCAATAGTGCCGCCTCTAATGGCTCTCCTGGTGGCTGTGCACCGGTCAAATTAGCGGTCAATGGCGGTAATGAGTCCATTACAAATGTAAGTATGGGTTCTGAATCAGTAACCGACACTAACTGTTCTGTTATATCACCAAATTTAAAAAATGTGGATTCTGGAGTTATTAGTTGTTTAAATCCTGCAAATAAACATGGGGTCAATGCACATGATGGTGATTTGGTTCCTACTTCAATTGTTGAATTAGATGGTGAATTGCAATAGCAAATAATGAGGTTTTATTTTATATAGAGATGACATAATATTGGTTGTGTATCTTTTTCGTATGCGTTTATTGATTTTTATTCTATGTAAAGTGTAAACATTGTATACATTTGTACGCGTAGAGTTCTAGATAAAGACCTTTTTTTATTCAGTTAGTTTGTTAAGAGTTTAAAACTTTAAATCGGCTTGATAAAAATAAGAAGTGTTACGTGTGAGGAAACAGTTAAAGTGAAATTGTCATTTTTAAAAAGTTAGAATCAAAACAATATTACACATGGATGATGGACCATCCATTATATTAGAAACAAGTGAGACACGTGTAGTTGTTATTTTGTTAAGAGAATTATTTAAACACAAACTTAAAACAATATGATATTCCTCAAACATTGTGACTTGTGAGTTCGCCTTGAATAGCTAGAAGATATATATATTACACATGCAATATCATATAAGGTTTGTTAAGAATTTAGGCTTTAACACTTGCAAAGTTGCAAGCTAGAGTTCGAATTCGAACTGTTATATGTTTCAAGCTAAAAGGTACTTTACAGAGATAATAAACTTTATAGAATGTATTTTATTAATTACACAATAACAGTAACATATTTAGAGCATTCACATTTAGATCTTCATCTTTGTTTTTATAATTCACTAAAAATCACTGCATCTTTTTATCTTATTCAATTAAATAATACTTTTTATACTTTTATTATTACCGTTTCTCTCTCCAGTTTAATTAAATAATATTATTTTTGCACAATTATCATTATTTTTCATGTTTCATCCACTCAAAATATATTAAAAAATAAATAAATAATGAACAGTGTAAACTATATATAATTAATCCATTAGTTTCTTTATATCACACCACTCACAACCACGCTCGACCTATAACACAAAGATCCCGCTCACATTTTTTAGACATCCAAATGGGAATGCTCTTAGATTTGAAATACATTTTTTAGACAGCCAAATGGGAATGCTCTTACATTTGAAATAACTAGAGGTTTATTATATTTTTATTTGCGAACTTTTATTTAAATACTTATAAATTCAATATATCCTATAACTTTCTTATACTACTTTAACCATATTAACATTCCTAGAAACTTCTTAGTAAACATTTATATAAAACTTAGGCTTATTTTAACTTTTTTACTTTTCTGAACTAATATTATGTTAACCATTTTAGTTTTCTAGTAAACTCCACATTTGCAAATCCAATCACCTTCACTCATTCTTGGATGATACACTACACAACATGAAACACCTAATTGGGTATCATAAAACACCATTTTCATGTGAAATGATAAATAATCAACATACAACTAAAGTCACAGTTGACCTCAAAAGTCAACACTTTATATAGTCTATGACAAACTTTAATTACAAACTTGAGGCTGCTGATCAAAACCACTCAAAAACCTCCAAAAATAAACTTAATTCATTAATCAGAATGAGTATCATTACCACTTAACCATTCCTCAAATCTTGCTTCTTTATCAGCTTTAAATTCATCAAAATTTTCAGAACGCGTCAGATTCGATATCAAATCATCAACAATCGCGTCTTTTTCTCGACTCGTTGTAGGCAATTCTTCCTCAGTTATCCGCATTGCATTTGCAGATCCATTAATAACATTAATAACCTCTCCCGTAGATTCTTGTGGGGCCCACTTAAGATTAGTCGCCTTTTCTTTCGCCGACTTAAAAACAGACGACAAATAGTTAGTTGACTTTTCAACATCGTTAACACCCCTCCAACTGGTGGGACCCCACGAGCCGGCTTGAAACCCTGAAACCGATTTGCTACTAATCAAACCTTTTTTCGGTTGTTTTGATGACATAATCGCTAAAGATTTTGTAATATCTTTAATCATATCATCAACAATTGGGAAACCACATTCCTTCATTGATCTCACCATTGTGATTGAATCTTCAGAATCTTCTGTGTGTAAATTGATTTCACGCGATTTAGCAACGATGTTGTTTTTGAGATTCATGAGATTTGGTACCGCTTTGTGAGTGTGTTGTTGAACATAAAAAAGTCCCACTGAGGGTTCATTTGCTAATGATTTAATCATATTTCCTAAACCTTCTGATATATCTATAAATCCATCTACTGGTGAATATTCATACATCTTGTTGAGTGCAGATCGTACCTCATCATCACTGGTTAAAAAAGAAATTAAAAAATTCGTGTATGTAAACAAAAAAATTTTGTTATATTCATTGAAAAGAAACACGAATTATGAATTTAATGGTTCAAATCAGCATAATATCCTAGAATTATGGACAACAATTTATATACCCATATATTGGGATGAAATCAATCACAATAACACAACCCTAAATCCCCAATTATTAGCAAACAGCATGCTAATATAGACGAAATTTTTTTAAATTTTAACCTAAAATACCTTATAAGTTATAACACAACACTAAATCCCGAATTATTCGTATCTATGTAAATTGACAAGTAACTATGTAGATAGACTAAACTGCCCTTTGTATATCGACTAAACAACCCTAAATCCCCAATTATTTTGCCTCTGAAACCATAATGGCTTCATCTCTGGATTGTTCTCTTTGCATCCAATCAATTCAAAGTTTCTTTTGAGTTTGATATTAACCTCACACAGCTAGTTTGGATAAAAGACTTGTGTTAAGAAATTGGTATCTAATTTAGCATGCCATCAATTGAAACCATTAAAGAAAACATGATCATTTCAACTTCTAAAACTAATGTTACTTGATAGTTTATGGTGCATGAATTCAACAACCAGGAACGATCAAAATCTAATTTTTTAACAGAAAACTAGATTGGACAAAGCATCTTACTTGAACATTCGTTGATTCGCCAACAAAAACGGTTCGATTGGAGACGGAATTTCTTGACAGTGCAGTAACACTTAATCCAGCTTTCAGCGAACCCTAAATCTCGGTTGTAGTGCACAAAAGTCAGTTTCAAGATTGAATTTTGCAGGTAAACGCACGATGATTGATGTTTCAAAACAAAAATTCTAAATTCTTCATCAATCGTTGAGGGTTGCGGGTGGTCTAATCAAAACTGAAATAGTTTCCGATCTGCGGAATAACGTTTGATAAAGTTTTACGATTGGAGATGGAACTTGGAAGGGTTAAAATGCAGACAAAAAGCTTTAATCTGGAGGCGAAAAAGGTAATTTTATCCTAATAGAAATATGTTTTTAAGTAGTTTTTTATCCCACGATGCATTGGAATGGTAATTTGGTAACTCTAATAATACCGAATAACAAAACGGAGATAAAAAAAAAAGTACTGTATTTGTTTCGTTTGCAAGCCTAAATGATATCGGGTGGGAGATAGTAGATCCACATTTATGCTAGCTCCGAATTTAATAAAATAAACAAAATTTTAGCTTGTGATTTGTTTTTGCACGAAATAGATGAATGCCTCGTTAAGTGCTCTTCCTATGGAGGAATCTGATCACTCACAGGTAGTTTTGTCTATCACCGCTCTTGATTATGGTCCAACTCCTTTTAGATTTACTAACTCCTGGCTAAATAAAAATTGTTTGTGAGATGTCGTAGAGAAAGCGGTTATAGTGTTGCAGCAGGTAAGTGAAACGAAAAATACACCATATTTTTTGCTAAAGGCAACAGTGGCGAAGCTTCATATTAAACAGTGGAGTTGCCATATATGTAGAATTTTAAGGGATTTCGTGGGTTGCCGACCTATATGGCTATATATATATAAAAAAAATTTGTCGAAATCACGAAATTTACACTACGCTCGAAAAAATCCGGGGTTGCCCACACAGAGCTGCGCCCTTGAAAGGCAAGGAGGGGTAACATCTTTAGGGTAAAATTTAGACTAAAATGAAAATTTTGGAAAATATAAAGGTGATGTGGATAAAGAAATAGAGCAAAATAACATTATTTGGATTGGGATTTGTGGTGCTATGTAAAGCCTAAAATGTATACAGTCGTAAAAGCGAAACTTGAGAGAGTAGCTTTAAGAAACCCAAACGCAAAGGTAACAACATTAAAAAAATTTATGTGTAACAGAGGAGAAATATAATAGAAGTTCGGTTTGAATTAAAAAGATTAAACTTTCATGGAAATTATAGTTCGCAACATTCAATATTAATTTTTTTCTACAAGAACAAATATCTCGAATTTATTATCATTATTATTATTATTGTTGTTGTTATTATTATTATTACAATTATTACTATATCATAGTGTTTTCATATTTAAACTTATTTTTACTAAAGCAACAAAAAAAACATATATAGTTAATTCTTATTCAAGCAAAAGCTACTTGTATGATCTAAAAAAGGATGAAGCAACTTCAAATATTAGAAAGGTATGCAAGTACAAATAATTCCATCAAACTGTTCCTCTCGAGAAAAATAAAATAAAATAAAATGATCTTTTTGTAAATTTAAGAACCCGAAAACTACTTCATCATCCGGTATTTGACACCTAAAACAAAATCGAAGGATTAAAAATGATTTTCATAAAAACTATTACCACCACAAAGATTATAGCCAGAAGCAGAGGATAAATAAGATACATATTTACATAATCAGTACTCTCATCATCATCATCATCATCATCATCATCATCTCCATCTCTCTCATGGCTTCTTCCATCTCCATAACCAGGGTCTGGACCCATACTCGACGCTCCAATCTCTCAAACCCATTTCCACCTTTGAATATTTTCAAGTATTCGTCATCATTTCCGACCCGAATTCGACCCACCCACAACCAATTGGAGCTCAAGGCAGCCTCTGAAGGTTTGCCTCACTGTTCTTCATAAAGCAACATCAATACAGATCATTCTCACCTTATTACATATTTATTGTTCTGGATTTGCAATTGAATTTGATCTGCAAGTTTATGTCGTGTAATTGAACTTCGCTCGCTGTTAAAAAAAATTGTATTTTACATTTGATCTTCAGTCGTTTTAATTTTGATTTGAAACAGGAACTCCTTCTGAGTTGATTGAAGAATCAAAGTTTGTTCCCCTGAATCCTGATGATCCTACATTTGGTCCACCAGTAAGTTGTGGTTAGTTCTTCATCAATTATAAATCAAAACTGATATTTTCTTCGAATCCCCTGTTTCCCTTTGCTTGTAATTAAACAACATTTTAACCAACTTCCAGTAAGTCTGTAACACATAGATGTTATAATTTGCAGGCTTTATTATTGGTTGGTTTTCAAGCAGATGAGGATGTGAAGGTATGATCAATCTTCTTTCGTTTGTGTTTTCAGTTTATCAATCCTCTGTTTTTCTGTTGCAGATACAGAAGTTTTTGAAAGAGTTGGATGGTGAATTCTTAGAGGTAGTATAAGTTTTAGATCATTTAAAGTTATCATTTGACTAATTTGACACTTAAAAGTCAAATGTTTGACCTTTTTCTTTGTAAACTTTGTGTATTTAGGTTATCTATTGCACTGAAGAGATGATGGGTGGTTCTCTTTGGGAAGCAATAAATACTAAACAACCGAATCTTGAAGATTCAAAGGTTTTTTTTCTAAACATTAATGAGAAAATGTTGTTGTATAACACAACTGATTTGATAAGTTTAAAGGTACAACTAACTGTGTGTTATTAGGGTCTTAATTAATTCTATGTTTTACAGATTGCGGGATCATTACCGAGGATATGTTTTTTATCTGGTCTTACAGGCGAGGAGATGATGATGTTCATTGATGCTTTTCCAGAATCCGGTAATTTTTTGTTAATATATGATGGAATTCATGAATCATACACCACAGTTTGACTTTTGAGGTCAAAATAGAATGTGATTTTGACTTTTTGGTATGTAAACAGGATTAGCAGGTGCAGTGTTTGCAGGTGTTGTACCTAATAGTGCTAATAAACCATTACAAGAGGTTATTGAAGAGATTATGGGAGATCATGAAATGATGGTATACTTTTTATGTCAATTTGTGGTCGTTTATACCCTTTTCTAAGTTATTTTATTTCATATAAACTAATGAAAAATCTTGTGATTATGGTGTTCTGATTCTTTGTTGTATTATGCAGAAATCGCGAGAATCAAGCTAGAGAAATCAAGTCAGATTGGCATTTTATTGTGATTACAAAATTAATGTAACGAGGATCTTAATTAGGCATTGATGAAACACAAAATCATACCTTTATTGTTCGTGTTAAATCATTAATATTCATGTCGGTCATCCAGATTTTAGTTAATGTTCGACTGTTGATAATATTATCGTTGATCGCTTTCACTGCTTTAACGACATCATCATTCATGAACACAATAGGTTGATACTTCTTTTGGCTATAACTATAACTTTTTAACTGTTAAATAAACTAATGTAGTTAAAAAATTATCAAAAAGCTGTAATATATACTATTTTTATCAATTATAACAGCAATAAAACAACGTATATAATTATTTTATGCTAAAATTCAATATTTTTTTGTGCTTTTTTAAAAGATAATAATAAGGGTTTTTGGATGGTTTTGTTAAAACCTAGTTTTTCTTTCTCCCCATTGCGACTTTTAGAAAAGACAAAGTTGAAAGTCTATAATCATGGATACGAAAGTTAAAAAATAATAATATTTGCAGTAAATAGAAAAAAAAACAAAATAATATGTATTATTGTGATCAGCAAAAAGGTGAGGTAGTATATTCACTATATTGTTATTAGTTGTAAAAAAGTTGCAATACTACGACGGTTCAACATGTTTTGAGGTTTTAAACAATAAGCAAAAATGAACCATCGTAAATGTGGAGACAAAAATTACCTTAAAAAAGTGATAGATTATTAAAAAAAAATGACATCAAAACAACTAATGTGCAACAATAAATAGAAAATTACTTAAAACAGTTTAAAAACAACTTATCTGCTGCAAAGCAACAAAAAACGACTTACATAAGAACTAAAGAATTTTAGGCAAAACAATCATCAGAAATAAACACACTTAACAAACACCTTATTAGCAATAATAAACGTAAAAACAACAAAAAAAAAAAAAAACGAAAAAAAACAGGAAAAAGGAAAAATTAAATTGCCAAGAATATTGTTAGCAAAAACACCGAAAAATATAAATCTTATTTTAAATGAGAAACAAAATACTGGGAACTACAACAAGGTTTTTCAGAAATAAATAAAACAATAACTTATTTTATAACCCGATTTAGGGCAAATTAGTAGCAAAACATCAAAAGATTACTAGAAATACATGAAATCTAGTTACAAATCTATTCATTGTCTTTTATAAGCTCTAAAAAGCCAAATTTATGCTATTATATTACAACTTACCAGAAAAAATCAAATCAACAGATAGAAGAATAATGTTCATCCAACCCGAGTTTATTAATATTAATAATCAGCTTAAAAATTAGACTGAATTAGTGAGCTGGAGTTCTATAAACATTTTCATGAGTTATGTGTGTAATTCTTCTACTGCAACAATGGGTTTTGAATCTGATTGATCATTTAATCATATAAACCTTCATCAAGCCATATATCAACTAAAAAGTCTACCATTTCCTGCAATAAAATCATTAAAATAACAATTATAATGTGTGCTTAGTTTGGTCAACTCAAACATTGACTTTTTTTTTTTATTGTTTTGGTATTTAAAACGGGCAAAAGGCGTGTTTTTTGGTAAAAATATGCAAGATTTATTATGTAATTTGTTAGTTATGTTGATAATGACTGACAATAGGCAAATGAGCAAATTTGAGTAGGAAAATTTCTGAAAAATAAAAAATAAAAAATAAAAAAATTAGATTTTATTATATAAAAAGCTTACAGGCAGAGGAATTCTCTCTGGAAAACGGTCATTATTTGAAAGCAGATCCTCATAAGTAGTTGACCAGCTGCAATACAAAATTTCAAAATTTTGAGATCAAATAAATTAGCATGTTGACTTTTTAAGGTCAAATGAATTAGCATCTAACTCTAAAATATTATTTGTTCTTTTAAAAACTTCAAGAATATAGCATTTAGATTCAATTTTTCGACTCAATGAGTAAATATAAACAAGATCTGATAATCATATAAATTCAAAATAATTAAAATTAATGCTTTTGAATTTTGACTACAAAAGTCAACCAAACCTTATGACTGGATCTTCTGGCGTTCTTTCTCTTCGTGATCTTTGAGATTGATCTCCGACCCATTTTCTTCTACTCTCATTCCAAGCAATCGCACCTACAAAACAATTCAAACGCGTATAAAAAAATATAATTACATATTAATTATACAAGTAAGAAATATGATCAACCCACATTCAAGATATGTGCAATTATATTATCAAATTTAAAGTCAAAACTCACCATGGTTAATAAATACAGTTGTGTTACTTCCATTGTTTTCAGGATGTTTTCTTGCTTCTTTTTCAGGTGAAGAAATTTCTAACGGTCGCTTCTCGTTGACCCGTGAAGTTCCGGTGTTGACTTCCACCATCATAATATTATTGGCTCGTGAACTTGGTGTGTCGATTTGCATCATGTTTACAGTTCAAATATATGTAATTTTCTTTACAGAAAATTGTTAATTTTTTTGGAAAATCGCATGTTAATCGAGTACTAATCAAGATTGCAATTCTTACGCATACGCAGTTGATTCTCTTCGCGCACGCGTGAGATCTGCACAAGAACATGTAGAAGCAAATGAAAATCTGAAAAATTACAACATTACAGTATGAATGTTTTAACTGCAAAACAAAGTTAATCATATGTGTTTTGATATTAGCTGAATGTCTAAAATACCCTTTAAATCCTTTGCAAACTCCACCACGAAAAAGTTCAAATCTTTTTAAGAACAGATTCCTTTTTGTATCAACTAAAACTTTATAAGGGTTAAATCAACATCATAATCACCAAATCTTGAATTTTGAATCTTGAATTTTGAATTTTGAATCTTGAATCTTGAATATTGAATCTTTCCCATCATGAATACTCATAAATCTCAAATTAGCCAAGATCCATCTATCATTTAATATTAAAAAACCCTAAAGATCCCACAGATTCCACAATACACCATGTTTATAACCATGAAACCAATCTGAAATCTCGTAATTGACTATTAATTTATGTTAATTTAGAAACAAAAACACTATTACATCAAGAACATACATACATTGCACATTGTTCATAATCAAAATCAAACAAAAAACCAGCAAATCTCATAAACTAGTGATTGATAAACCCACTAGCTAATTTTCATAACAGGTAAAGCATGAGCAATCATATTTAAATAAAACCAAATAAATATAAATTAAAAAAAAAGAAAAAGAAAAAAAGTAAGTAGAGAGAGAAAGTAGGTGTACCTTGCTAGAAATGCCCGGATTGCGAAAAGAAAGAAAGTATTTTCGAGAGACACGAGGGGTTTATATAGACTCTTTTTGTGAATTTTTATTTATTTCAAATAATTGTATTTATTATTTATTTATTTGTCGATTTTCTTGCTAAGTACGTCTTTTTCGATCCATGGTCTGGTTCGGGGCCCCTTGTTTCTTCATGAGTGGATCTTGTCTGGATATCTTGAACTTACTCTATTTCCTTGGAAATATTGGCGAAAATACCCTTGGATTTGGATTTGAGACTTTGGTAGGTAAGGTCATTTTGGACATTTTGTGTTTTGCCCACTGCTTTGCAACTTCAAGGAAAATGACGGGGTTTTGTCTTCTATGTAAAATTTTCTTTTGTTAGACTATCCGTAGCGGTCACCCCTCCGAAATCCTTTCCCTCACAAATTTTCTGCCATATCATCACCCCTCCCAAATCCTTCAAACCCCACAATGGTCACCCCTCCCAAACTCTTCCCCCAATGTGTCACATCATCACTACCCATTATT
>WOUH02000041.1:3120590-3132975 GCA_009936405.2 Stevia rebaudiana | reverse complement strand
GAACGAGCTTTTAGTCCAGTCAAGGATTCTTGCCTGTCCTTGGACAAGATCCTGGCTTCTTGACTGGCCTAGACAACATCTGTTTGCCTTAAATCAGTTCATCCTTCAGAATAACTACTTTATCTCTTGATTGATCATTAACTAACCTCTTATCTCTTATCTCTTATATTAACTTATTATTATAGTCATGTTTTATATACTCGACGACAAACTACTGACTTGAGCGTCGGAGTGTCCACGGGGTTAACCCCTTCGGGCCCTATAGTAGATCTCCTTTGTGTTGCAGTTAGGATCCAGCCTCGGGATAGCAAGATGTGGTGATAACCGACGAAAAGCCCAGCCCGGATTCTATTACTTCAACATGATTCATGGCTTCATATGAAAATTTTACCTTTGCCACATAATTATAGCAATTCTTTAGCAATTATGACCCAACTAACCTAACACATTCATAATGCAACTAACTAAAACTTTATGACCCATCTAACTAGTAATGGCTATATATGACCATTAGGGCTGGAAATCTTTTCCAAAAACAGTTTATATTCAATACACGACTTAATGCCCCTGACATTAGAAACTTGCACAAAACTAATGGATACATATAAGTTAACTTGAGGTAATAGGGAAATTTGCGAGCAAAGACTATAATGCCCTCAGTCTTCGCAGTAAAAAGATAGTATTGCCCCTTTGACTGACGAAAATCCAGATCCATTGCCGGGAAATTCACCAAAATAACCAAAGTTGACCCATTTTGAGCCAAAATAACCATCAGGCAAAATTGCTGCCCTCTCTAATCTATCCGGCATTTCTTTTGCCTCCTTAAAACTTGGCTCCATTGCCTTCTAAGGCACCATTAGGCTAAAGTTTAGCCTAGGTCAAAGTGAAATTGTTAGTTTGGCTTATGTTTGGTCAACTTGTTATTTTGGTGATTAATACTTTGATGTCAAACACAAAAAGTGACAAATTTAAAGACATCAAGGACAAAAATAGCAGTTTTTAAGTTTAATGACACAAAATAACAGTTTTTGTATACTTCCGTGAGGATTTTAGAAATTTACTCTTTATACAAGCATTCAAAATTCAAAACAATAAATACTTACACCACCATAAATATATTTTCATCCTTTTGGTACGTGGAAATTGAGATCTTCTCATGAGAGAGATATATAATATTTCTTTCAGCCGACATATTGAAAATACACAGCAATTAATTATAAACAATAATAATAATTTTCTAATTATTTGTTGAAACACCAAGACTGAATAGTTACGCACATTTAAATTTTAAAATTTTGTTATTAACCATCTGTTTGCATACATAAAGACAATCAATCAGTCTTCTTCAGCCTAGTCAACCCTTACCTCACTCTTTTTTCTATATATTGTCCCCACGATTTGTTTTTGAGTTCAGACCACACCAATCGGATAAAGGAGCTATGGCTATTTATTGACCCCGTTAAAGCATTCACAGTATCTTCCTCATCTCCATTTGTAAATCCTACCCGTGACGCTCTAAGTTTTATGTTATATCAAATTTTCACTTATTTTTCATTAACTTCTTTGTTTTACTCCAACACTTACATCCACTTTCGAACATTATACATTTTCATATCACCAGATAATTTTACATCTATTAAAAAAATTTTCTTATTAAAAAAGAGTCGTTTGACTCGTTTGGTTCAATCCGCAAAACCGAATGCAAATCTGGATGTTTGAAACCAGAAGCATGCTTCAACACCGCTCCCTTGTTCGAACGTCGTCTGATTTGTGCCACGCTGGACCGAACATCGGCGTTGGAGATGCTCTTACATCCATATTATATAGGTTATCTAACTTCACACCTCAAAAGTAGTTTTACGACGAGTCACAATATATCCTACTTACTTTTATGCAAGAGTAGATTGTCAAAATCATCTATAAGGTTTACAAAAACTGTGAATTTGCGTTCCTACACTTCAAAAACTACTATTTTTGTCCTTGACTTTTTATTTTTCATCCATAGAGCAAAGAGTCGTCATCCATCTGCTACAAAAGTTGTGAAAAAACAATACCACCCAACACTTGCTACAAGTTTTCATCCCTCAACGATCCATTATTCAACGTTTTCGTCCCAAGACAGTTTGCCTCCAAAATTTGATTTGAACGGGCAAAAGACCATTTTTTCCCTTGTGTACCTAAACGGGTTCCCACCAAATTCTAAGCGGGTTGCAAACTATATCATCATCGATATAATGAACCAACTATCACCGTCGATTTTGTTGTTTCTGTTTACGAGTTCGTTGATGGCGGGTTGCAATGTTGGATCCCAGAATTTTTTTATGGGGGACGGAAATTTTTTAGGGTCGTTTGAGTATCGCTAAATAATAATTTTTCTCTTCTGGTTCGGGCCGGTATGGGTCGAATCGGGTCAGGTCATGTTAAAAAATAATCAACAAGATAAAATTTTATATTGAAAAACATAATGGCTAGTGGTGGCTTTGATTTAATATATTAAAATTAACAATGAACTTATTTAATAGATAATAGTTGTGAGTTTGGTTAGTTTATAAAATTAATAATGGACTTGAACTTATTTAAACTGAGTTTATATTATATGTTGGGCATATTTTAAACTTGAGTTTTAATGTTTTATAACTAAAATTAGCAAATTAAAATCGAATTGGGGGGCGATCACAAAATTTTATATGGGTCGATCGAGATTTTAACATATATATACCACTGAAAAAAATAAAATTAAGAAGGGCGGCTCCACCCATTGAATTATATGTGTCTACGCCACTGGCGGGTTGAGAGAAACGAAGACAATATTGATGGAGGATGGAGATGGGTGGATTTCAAAAATCTGGATAAAAATTGATGTAATAGGAAATTTTGTGAGCAAAGACAATAACGCCCTCACTCTTTGGAGTAAAAAGACAGTATTGCCTCTTTGACTGACGGAATTCTATATCAACGTCTATTAATACGAGAGATGGACGAAAATTAGAGTTTTTGAAGTTTAAGACACAACATGATATTTTTGTATACCTCCAAGAGGATTTTGGAATTTAATCTTTAAACAATAATTCAAAATACAAAAACATAAAAAAAAATTCATCGTTTTTGTTTTCGTACGTGGAACTTGAGACCACTAATATCTCCTTTTTTTTATTCTAATTCTTTTAATTCACTAAAAATCACTATATTTTTCAATTAAATAATATTTTTTTACTTTTTTTATTAACTTTTCTTTCCTTCACTTACAACCACTATTAAAAAGTATTAAAAAATAAATAAGAAATCTCTACACCTTAATTTTATAAATTTTCTCACAGACACTCTTAGATTTTTTCTCTTCTCCATTACAAGCATTCTCAATCATATTCTAAATTATATCAAACCCACTCCGAATATTTTTACGAAATAGATTTACAGAATAGATTGTGAATGCTCTCATGAGAGATAATATATAATATTTCTTCCAGCCGACACAGTGAAAATACACAGCAATTAATCATAAACAATAATAATAATTTTCTAATTATTAATTTGTTGAAACACCAACACATTTAAATTTTATATTCGTTTTTAACATCTCTACAGACTCTACTTGTATACATATATATAGACAATCAATCTTCTAATCTTCTTCAACCTAGTCAACCCTTACCTCTGTGTTTTTTTTCTATATATTGTCCCCACGATTTGTTTTCGAGTTCAACCACACCAATCCAGAACTTACAAAATCTTAAATACAACCTGTCATCTTCACTCCTCTCGAGCTCGATGACGACGGCCAACATCGGCGGCGGCCGGACAGAAATGTCTAGCTTAACCGTTCAGATCCTAAACGGCCGGTGGTTCATGGTGTTTGCCTCCTTCCTTATCATGTCCGCCGCCGGAGCCACCTACATGTTCGGTCTTTACTCGTCGGAGATCAAAAAATCCCTTGGTTATGACCAAAGTACCCTTAATTTGCTCTCGTTTTTCAAAGACCTCGGTAGCAACGTTGGAGTACTTTCCGGTCTGATTGCTGAGGTTACACCGCCGTGGTTTGTGCTCACGATCGGATCTGTGCTTAACTTTTTTGGTTATTTCATGATTTGGTTGGGGGTTACCAAACGAATTGCTAAACCGACTGTTTGGCAAATGTGTTTGTACATTTGCATAGGTAAGATTCGGTTCGATCTTACAACTCAATTTCTAACAAACATCTAACTACATGAAACTGGGTATTTGCATTTGTTTTTTGTCGTAAATTTGTCGCAATAGCTATGACAACCAAAAACTGTTCGCAAAAACTTTTCATTGTGATCGTTTTCACGACTAATATTGCGACTAAAACTTACCGTTTTTTTAATTTTAAAGTTATCATCTACTTTTCCAAGTTTTTCGGACCGTTACTGCCGAATGATAGTTTAAAGTCCTTTTTTCGCTTTTCAACACTTTGTTTGCAACATGGCTTTTCAAAACATGGGTCGTGACCCGACTCGTGGCTTAAAGTGAAAAGACTAGTAAAAAAGTTATATTTGAAACATTTCGAGGCGAACCGGCTCATTTTGTAACCAAGTCGAGCTAAAAGTTTGATTAAAAACTTGCTTCAGAAATTATATTTGAAACATGTAGAGACGACACCGCTCATTTTGTAACCAAACTTAGCTCGAGTCAGGCTCGTCTCGGCCCGTAGCTCGGCTCGTTGATTCGATAGTTGGCTCATTTAACTTTAAACTCAAGCTCGAGTTGAGTTGTCTCTTTTAATTTTGAAATCAATCTTACCCCTTGCTCGACTCAATTACGGCCCTATTTTGCAATCATACTTAAAAAGTTGCCAAATTGGGTACTCTGTTTGCGATTTTTGAGTTTTATTTGCTCTTCTCTCACGATTTTGATTTGGTCGCAAAACTGTGAATAATTTGTGATCCTTTTCTTGTTACCCAGTCTTCTGGCCTTAAATAACCATCACGAAAAGATGGTCTAATGGTTAGAGTCCAGGGTTCTCACAGGAGACCCAGGTCCAAACCTCACAACCGACCAGTGTGATCCTTATACAACTGGTTTTGAAAGAAAACTTTTATTAAGATGGTGTTTCGAATCCGTATTAACATTGTGTATCTTCATATATATAGGTGCAAATTCACAATCATTTGCCAACACCGGAGCATTAGTAACATGCGTGAAAAACTTCCCGGAAAGCCGCGGAGTCGTGCTTGGACTTCTGAAAGGGTTCGTCGGCCTAAGTGGAGCCATCATCACTCAAATCTTCCACGCGATTTACGGGGACGATAACCAATCACTCATCTTACTCATCGGTTATCTTCCGGCGGTTATCTCGTTGTTGTTTGTACGCACAATCCGCATCATGAAAGTCGTACGTCAAGCAAACGAACTCAAAGTGTTCTATGATCTCCTCTACATATCACTCGGTCTCGCCGGATTCTTGATGATCATCATCATCTTTGAAAAAACCTTCCAGTTTCCCCGGACGGGGTATGGCGGCAGCGCGGTGGTGGTCCTTTTCCTCCTGTTTTTGCCACTTGCGGTGGTTGTTAGAGAAGAGTACAATAGTTGGAAAATTAAAAAGTTGTCGCTAAATGATCCGTCACCAATAAAAGTCGTCACAGATAATCCTGTTATTCCACCGTCTGCTAAAATAATGAGTAGTACTGATGGATCACATAACAATAAAAACCAAGAAAAAGAACCATCATGCTTCAGAACCGCATTCCAACCACCGGAAAGAGGTGAGGATTACACTATACTTCAAGCATTATTCTCTATCGACATGTTGACGCTATTTTTAGCGACGATTTGTGGCGTCGGTGGTACTTTAACAGCGATCGATAACTTGGGACAAATTGGTGAGTCTCTCGGGTACCCGAAAAAGAGCATTAGCACATTCGTGTCACTCGTAAGCATATGGAACTACCTCGGACGAGTAACTGCCGGGTTTGGGTCGGAATATCTTCTAAAAAAGTACAAGTTTCCGAGGCCTTTATTGCTAACAATAACCCTAGTTTTCTCGTGTGTTGGTCATATTTTGATCGCGTTCGGGGTGCCGAATTCGCTTTATGTCGCTTCGGTTGTGATTGGGTTTAGTTTCGGGGCGCAATGGCCGTTGCTTTTTGCGATCATATCGGAGGTTTTTGGGTTGAAATATTACTCAACTTTGTACAACTTCGGGTCGGTTGCTAGCCCGATCGGGTTGTATCTTTTGAACGTGAGGGTGACCGGACATTTGTACGACCGCGAGGCGGAGAAGCAGATGAAGGTTTTGGGGATTGTTAGACGGGCCGGTGAGGAATTGAGTTGTGTCGGAGTTGAGTGTTTTAAGGTGGCGTTTTTAATAATAACGGCGGTTACTGTTTTTGGTGCGTGTGTTTCGGTTCTTTTGGTGGTGAGAACTAGAAAGTTTTACGCTGGAGATATTTATAAGAAGTTCCGAGAGGAGGCGGAGAGGGCGGAGATGATGGAGATGAACGGCACGGTGGCCGGGGGTGGTGGTGGTGGAAAGGGGACATGATAAATTGGTAATGTTTGTATGAGTAATTTTATGTATCTATAGGTATAAACACAATCAAAGAATAGATCGATTGTTAGTTTTTTTATTTTAAGTTTTGTATGTTATTACGTATCTGAAGTTGGTTTAAACGCCGCTTGAATAAGTTCAATGAAAATTTATTTGAATCAGTTTACTAGGTTTTAAAATCTTTGTCACATTTTTATATCAAGTTTCTAGTTAATGGAACCTAATAGATCTATTAGTGTATAGTATTAACGGATTTTTAAGTTAAGTAAAAACTTATTGTTTTAAGTTTTAACTTCATGACCAATTTGGTCTGGTATCAAATTAGGAACCAAAATAACCAAAAACTTTGATTGTGACACCCGAATCTATTATCTTGTCTAATAGTTTAATAGTATTCATAGTATTGAATATTGATATTATTTTATTGATAGTTGACCATTTCAATATCTTTTTGGAAACGGCGAATAGTTTAATTATTTATTTCAATTAAATATTTCCATTTAAGGTGAGATGTATCATCTAATTAAGAACACCAAGACTAACAACTAGACCCAACTAATCAAGATTTTAAAATTACGCAACCTAGTTAACACAATGCTTGGAATATGGATCTAATATATTTTATGTAAGGCAATGCATAATAGTTTTAGTTAAATTGCTACATAGGAAGGAAATTTTTAACTAAAACTTGTTTTAATTTAAACGGAGTGGTTTAACTAGTTGTAATCAAATTCAATAAGTTTGTTGTTATTTATTTTTCAATAAACACATTAATCCCCAATTTTCAAATGTATTATTTTGTTTTATTTATTCTATTTTAGAACGACACTTGTACTATCATCAAATATTTCTATTCTTACCCCCAAAGTTCATTTTTTTGGTTTTATAATGTGTATTTAACCCCTCATGTTTCAATGTCTTTTGTTAAGTTACTTTATTATTATTATTTTTGTTAATTAAATCAAGTTGTAATGTGCCAAATGCCATTATTAATTTATTCACGTGTTGGTATGAATTCGAATTGGTTTGTCCGTATAAATTCGAGTTAATCTATGTTTTAATGGCGTTTATAAAATGTTGGGACAAATTTAATAAGTTTTTATGCTTGTTCTATGTACGTTTTTAGTTGGTATACGTTTTGACATAAGTTTTATTCAAAACGAGTCGGGTCAAATACAATACGTTTTTCATTAAACAATGTAAATTGAAGTTGTTTTACGTTTCAGCTACTTCGCAACACTCAGGTAAAGTGCTAGTTGTATATTAAATCAATAAACTTTTAAAACTATAATCGAAGGATTCAACATTATTTAACTATTTAGGTAAGATAGTTATGATGATTGATGGGTGCTGGAAAGATTCGTACCAATCGTCATAGTCAATGTAGAAAGCTTCTATAGTCAATGTGGAAATTTGCTTAGTAATTATTATCTATTAATCAACACAAGGTGTGGATAAGCTTGGGCTTGTGAGATTCAAATGTTTTTGAGTGGCGTGTTACCGTCAAACAAATAGGATGATCGAGTATTTATCGCACGTGTGCTTGAATTTAGGTAATGATGGTGGAACAAGCAACGTTCAAGTTTTTTTTAAACAAGACCCTATTCAAACATAAGTTACCTGTATATATATTTAATAACATTGGGTTTTACACGAATTTACATAATAAACACTTAAAACATTATTATATAACCATTGCATATATATTAAATAACTATATTTTGAACACTCAAAAAATAAATGTTTTACACTTTTTAACTATAGATTATGCTTTGAAATTTTAAAATTGTTCATTAGTAACTTGTAAAATATAACTTTTTTAAATTTAGTTGATAATTATACAAATTAAAGAAACGAAAAATTTAAAATTTAAATACAGTAAGTGCTGTATTCCTCTTTGAGATTTGCAAGACTTAAAACAGTTTTAGTCCACCTTAACAGTTTTTTGTTTCTAACGTTTCAAGTCTTAACAATTTTCGTCATTAAACCTTTTACAGAAGACTGTTAAGACTTGAAATGTTAAAGCCGAACTGTTAAGACCTGAAAGGGACAAAAACTGTTAAGACTTGAAATGTTACGGAAGAAAACTGTTAAGACTTGAAACATTAACTCCTAACGTTGAAATGTGGCAAAAACTTTTAAAACGTGAAAATTAGGGACAAATTTTGTTAAGTCATGAAACATTAGGGTCAAATATTGTTATGATTTGAAACGTTAAGGATAAGAAATACCAAATATATAAAATGAATACTTAATTAGATAATATTTGATATAAGATAAATATTGTTTTAAATATATATAACATAAATAGTTAATTAAATAATAATAAATTTAATTAAATTTGAAATTTAAATTAATTTTTTTAAGATAAAAAATATATATAAATTTAAAAATTAAACTAATGACATGTGTCATTAATGTTACTCCGGAGTTACATAATAAACACTTAAAATGTAAATTCTTTAAATTTAATTGATAATGATACAAATTAATTAAAAACGATAAATTTAAAATCTAAATACATTAAGTGCGGTATTCCTCTTTAAGATTTGCAAGACTTAAACTGTTTTAGGCCACCTTAACATGTTTTGTCCCTAACGTTTCAAGTCTTAACAATTTTCGTCATTAAACCTTTAACAGAAGACTGTTAAGACTTGAAATATTAAAGACGAGAACTGTTAAGACTTGAAACGTTAGGGACAAAAACTGTTAAGACTTGAAACTTTAGGGAAGAAAACTGTTAAGACTTGAAACATTAACCCCTGAAACGTTAGGAGAGAAAACTGTTAAACGTGAAAATTATGGACAAATTTTGTTAAGTCTTGAATCATTAGGGTAAAAATTATTAAGATTTGAAACTTTAAGGATAAGAATTGTCAAATATATAAAATAAATGCTTAATAAGATAATATTAAATATAAGACAAATATTGTTTTAAATATATATAACATAAATAGTTAATGAAATAATAATAAATTTAATTTAATTAAATTGAAATTTAAATTAATTTTTCAAGTTTAAATAAAAATATATAAATTTCAAAATTAAGGTAATAATATGTGGCATTAATGAGTTGGATAACTTATTGAAAAACGAAATTTGTGAACAATGAATTAAACAAATCAAACTCACCTATATATTTTGTATTAACAATAAAATGAACGAATACATGATATTTTATAAGGCACATTTGTTTTTTTGTGATTACTTGGGTTTACCTTAGTTCTACAACTATAATTTAGACGATTTATGTTTTTAGATAATATCAAATTTGGTTTATATTTTTATCGAACAATTTGAGATATACGTTTCTAAACTTGTAAATTTCATATATCATGTTTAAATAACATTTATTATGAATTAAAACTTGTATTTTGTTTAAATAACATTTATTATGAATTAAAACTTGTATTTTAAGAAACCATGTAAGTTTACAAGCTTAAAAAAGAGATATTTGTAATTCCCCATCATATACAGACATTTAATAATTTCTTGAAAGAAAAATATCTTTTTAATATAGTTTGTGAAGTCTTATAGCTTCTATTAAAACTAAATATTCAACCTATTATTTTCTCGTAATAGTGAAGTTGCAAATTAGAATATCTGATTCACTACCTTACGAAGTTATGTATTGACTTGAAATTGAACATTCCACACTTCTTTTTTCCCTCTTGACCACTTCAAGTCATTTAAACGTGAATCCTTCTCTTTTGTAACTTTTTTCTATGATTTGACCATTATACGTGCCATTTACGAATGTTTGATAAAATCTAGAAAGTAATAAAAAATTATTTGTAAATGTTTCAAATTCCATTCTCTATTCAACATATATATTGTATATCTAGAATTTATACTTTATAGAGTTTGAGTAAAAGTGCACTTACATGTATCAGGTAACTTTATAAAAATATAATAAACTTTAAGTTTATAATTTAGAGTTTCTTAAATATAGTGCATCTTAATAATTGTTTTCATTAGTGTATAAGAGAGAAAAATAATAATAAAATAAGTGTGTGACTGGACTAAAAATTAAGATAGAAAATGAGATGCGAAGAATAAACAAAAATTGTATAGAAATTTTATCTTTTTGGTGATGTTTGGTTAAATTAAGGTGACGGAGATAGAGAATACGACGCAGATGCTTTATTACGATCTGTTGCCCAAGTCACAAGAATATGGCTTCAAACTTCCTTCTTATGTTTATTTTTGATCAATCATGTAGGTACGTATACCTTTGTTCATAGTGTTAAAATTCACAATATAAAATCTATCCACGTAAGCATACATTTGGGCATATTTAAATGAGAATTATAAGAAAACCAATAGTCCATCAGTTATTTTTTTCTTCTATGAAGTGAATATAAATGATACTAATATAAAATACTAATTGATTTATTTTTTTACTTAATTAATTTCTCTCTGTTAATATTTACATACTCTTTAAGGTGTTCAAGAATCAAGACCACATAAAGAGAGATATTAGATATGTAATGACCGTGAGACTTTTAACTTAAAAAATAGAGATAGTCAGAAGTCTCTCTCTCTCTTGATAATTACATATTTTCAAACCATTATAAAGAGAGATACTAAAAAAAAAAGATATGTAATGAAATGATGGATAATCCGGGTTGTTGAGATGTATGAACAATCTCATTAAATTTCACTTCAAGAAGAAATTACTAATTTGATCATCATAAACAATACACATCAATGCTAAATGATTATAATAATTTAGAATATATATAATAAAAACAAACAATAAACTTTTGCCATAATATCTAACTCATAAAAGTAATTAAGGGTATTCAGGGTCGGTTTTAATGATTTTTAGGCAAACTATGATCCAAACCGTTAGTAACGTTTTTTATTATTAAAAATGATAAGAAACTAATAAAAATTAAAACCAAACCGTTACCAACGGTTGGGTCTCACAGTTTTTCTAATATGCTTTGAAAAGGTATATCTAGTTTTAACTTATAATACGACAACAAATGAAAACATAATTAATAAGTGATTCCATATTCTAAATAAAAAAGGCAGTTATGTTGATACAAGAAATTTAAATAAAGTTATGAACTTGACTAGAATCACAAACATGGAAAAATTGCAGTAGTAAAAAGAGTTTGATTAAATGGATTCAAACTGAATAAAACAAAAGTAGCTCAAATCGAATGAATTAATCCAGAATCATAAATGGTTTAATCAAACTTATGGTTTAACTGAATGGACAATTGTTGATGGGTTTAAGGTTAGAAGTTGCGCTGGGCCTCATAATGGGCTCAGAATTCATATGCCTATTCAGTTCTAGTAACCACTTGATTAAATAAATCTACCTATGTGACATTCTCTTAATTTTTCAAGAATTTTTTAATTATTTAAATTAACTTTTTTTAACGACAAATGTTAGTAGTTAGTATGTTAATATCACCAAGTTAGTATTCCTCCTTGCCTGGATTTGAACTCAAGACCTCCAAAAGAAGCTTTGCTTCCCACCTCCCTCTTAATTAAATTATGAATTTGAATTCTTTTATACTTCTTATTCTATTTTAAATTATAAAATATATTTAAATTTTAAAATCATTTATATTGGTTATTATCTAATTAAATATCTACTATATTTATTTAAAAAGGTAAACTGCACTTTTTATCCCTAATGTTTGCAATAATTAACAGTTTAGTCCATCATTAATAGGAACGATGTCTAAAGTTTCAAGTGTTTAACAATTTTCGTCCATAACATTTCAAATCTTAAACTTTTATTTCCCCAACACTTCAAGTTTTAACAGTTTTCGTCCCTAATGTTTCAAGTCTTAACAGTTTTCGTCTCTTGCAAATTTCAAAGAGGAAAACCGTGCTTACTCTGTTTAAATTTTAAAT
>WOUH02000041.1:3104495-3120490 GCA_009936405.2 Stevia rebaudiana | reverse complement strand
ACGCATATGTGTGTATGTGGTGTTGAGTGTGTGTGTTTTAAGTAAAAGAAAAGGAATTAAAAAGATAACATGTTCTTATTGAAAATTTGGTTATTTTTATTGAATACAAAACACAATTTATGGTTATTTTTATCATTCAGCAGAGTCAGATACAGAATCAAACAGCCAAGTTTTAGTGAGAACTTCTAACTGTGTCAGCTTCTGACTCAGTCAAATCATACTCAATCAGACAAATCAAACAGCCCCTTACAAGCAGTGGTGGATCCATGGTTTTTCGTCAATGGGGGCAATATATAGAACACTCAAAACAAGTGAAAAATGCCAAAATGGATATGTGAAAACAGTTCAAATTTGCCAAAATGGACAGCGAAAACGTTAAATGCTGAAATATTATACTACACATCCTATTTAGTTTTGAACGGTAAATACTTATTTATTCAGTTTCAACCCTGAATAGAATGACATAATTGATAGATACAACTAAAGAACAAATCAATCTCAACCATTATTCATTAATAATTTAATACTCAATTGAACTAGAGTAAATCATATATTCATATTCAATCCAACCATGAATATATTATTTATTTCTTAGTTCTAAAGTGGTGGGCCAGTGTGGTGCTCAATAGAATGCAGAAACAAATTAAACACTTGAATAGAAACCTACAAGAACCTGCGATTTGAAGAACGATACCCAAAGCAGCGATTTTAGAAATCGAATAGTAATCTAATATTTGCGTTGCCATCTTGGAATGCCGATGTCACTAGTTTTTTACTTTTGGAATTGATTTTGAGGGGCATCAACGCTTGTAACATTGATTTCAGAATTGCAACATCATGAGAACCAGTGGGATTTTGATTTCGATGGTTCTCCTTTCGTGGATTTGATTTTGGTTAGGGCATGGATTTACTCTTGGTAAGGGCCCTAATGGGGCCTGATTAAAATATAGTCTGGGGCCTTATAATTTTTGGTCCAATTTTTAAAAGATTTTTATACTTGTGAGTTGATTCTGAGTGGGAGCCTTTCCCCCGCTGGGCCTTAGCTAAGTCCGACCCTGCTTACAACTTACAAGGACAAAAAAACACATGCCATAAATAGGAGCTACATTAAAAACATGTCTTCAATCGATTGTTTAAATCAAAGACACTTAGTGATGCTCTTCTAAAAGCTAGCACCTTATTGAATTCTCATTTCAGAAATGACATGTATCTACGGATATCAAAATTTATTATACTAGTGTTATATTCTGGTGAGTTCTAAAGATACTTACTAAGTTTCAAATGAAATAAAAGAAAAAACATGGTTATGCCATTGGACCATCATCGAAGACAATATTGAATATTTTTAAACAATATATGATAAATGGGGAAAGTGAATATGGGGTTGTTACACATCTAACTTACATGCAAAACCTTTCAAAATTATATCGTTTTGAATAAAATTGATGTAAAAACTAAGTTGAATCTTCTTTCCTATGTTATTTTCTATCAATTCACATAATTTTTCACTACTTTTACTTAATCATTCATACAAAAGTGGATTTTTAGTTTTTTGTCTTCACATTCTTGTTCAAAATTGAATTTCGATTATAAGGTTTATGATGTGTTTTTTACCTTAAAGATGCGCAAAATGATAGAGAAGAACTAAAGAAAGATGATACAAACAATTTTTTTGCTTCAATCAACCAAAATGACGTAGTTTTGAAAGTTTTCATATGTAAGTTAGATGCGTAACAGCCCTATATTCACTTTTCACATGATAAATATAGTCTAGTTATCATATATGAAATTTAACATTGTACGAGTTAAAATACATTGTACAAACTAACTGACATAAAATCAATTATATGCATCATGATAAAACTAATCAAAAGTGTCAATGGACAGACTTTTACTACTAGAAGAATTATGTCGTGCAATGTGTTTTGCTGACATGTTAAAAATTAAGCCCCCTCAAAACAAATTCTACATGAATCCTTACAAAAGAATACAATGAGACATTCGTAAATGTAGCAATTGTTTGACTATACGCATACGTTTTCCTTTAAAATGGTTTAGCACTGCTCTACAGTTGAGATGGATGTATTTGAATTATTATTGTATGTCTACATGGATACATATTAAACATCCAATTGATCATGTCCACACATAAAACGTTTTTCCTAAATCGTTAAATAAACTATTACAATTAATTGCTACATTGGAGATAAGATTTAAATTACCATCTTCAACATGAAGGCATGCCATTTCACAGCCTCAGCACTAATCAGTTTAAAACCAACTATCGGTCATGAATACTTCCCATTACAATAAATCTCTGGAAGAGAACAAATTTTGTTTCGCGTATAAACATATTTGGTTGTGCGGATCATGTAGTGATATTGCCATTATAACATACCAAAACAAGGCAACTTTCAGCATAATAAACTGAAAGACGAGGCTATATTCAGCGTCTTTAGGGGGGGAATAAATAATGAAAGACACGTAACACATGAATAAAATATAGAATGCATCACATTATCAAATCGCGACCCTCGTAGTGGTCAAATGAGAATCTAAAGTCAGATATGTCATACAACTACACAGATTATCAAATAAATAAATGGATGCATTAACAAACATAAACAAAGTGATAAAGTCACATATACTAATAGCAAACAGATTTGCTCAAATGGAAGTAATCATAAAGGATTACCATATAAAGAAAACATGAAACACTAATCAGTTTCAAAAGCTAAAACTACTAAAAGTAAATAGAGCAAAACAATGCAACTAGTGAAACCTGAGAATATTGTTACAAACAAAACATTAGAAGAGGTTGTTGATAAAATCCCAGAAGAGATTACCAACCCTAGAAGAGGTTGTCGATAAAATCCCAGAAGAGATTACCAATCTTGGAAGAGGTTGTTGACAAAATCACAGAAGAGATTACCAACCCTGGAAGAGGTTGTCGATAAAATCCCATATGAGATTACCAACCCTAGAAGAGGTTACTGATAAAATCTCGTAAGATATTAACCAAACCTAGGAGAGGTTGTTGATAAAATCCCAGAAGAGATTAATGAACCTAGAAGAGGTTATCAATAAAATCCCAGAAGAGATTAACGAAGTCCTATAAGTGGCTAACATCATAATCCTAGAAAAGGTTAATAATACCCGTGAAGGGGATAATAGAGTTCCAGAAGAAACTCGAGTATCAAACTTATATAAGATTTCATAGAATTGTGTACAAAGTATTACAATGTGGTACCAAAAATGAAACACATGTTTATGAAATAATTTCATATGCTATAGCACATTGATGTAATCAAGGGAAATGATTACCTACCTAAAACTCTGTAAGAGTACATACATAGAGATGACTGCCACAATGGAACGATGCCCTGAAGGCTTAATTACATTTTCTAGATAAACGATACGTTTTCGAACCTATAGTTCGAACACACATAGACATCAAACCATTAGTTTATAAATGGGTGTTTTTGAAATAAAGAAGAAACGAAAAGAATGACATTGGCGATGCAAAGCACGACCTATAGCATAAGGGTTTTTTTTTTTATTTCCTAAATCTCAGTAGTTGATTATGAGGAAACGTATTCCCCCGTAGTGGATGCGATAACCCTACGATATTTATCGACCTCGTATTCTCTAAAAATACTTAGATGAAACTTACAGATGTTTTCATTGGGATTGTGTATGAGACATATGAAGTTATATCAACTTGAAAATCCCTAATGTTAAAAAATGCTTGAAGCTTTAAGAAAATAGTACCTAACTTAGTGAATTATTTGAGGTACAAGTTTGATAATACTTTCTAGTGCATGTGCTAGTCAATATCAGTTAAATATAACATGTTACACTCTTTTTCTCTTCACTAAGTTTCTCCCAATGGACTTTCTTAGTAAGGTTTTTACCGAGACAACATAACTGATCCAGTAGCATCGGTATATTATAGACCCCTGAATACCGGTTCAACAATATCCTGAAGTATGATTGTACGGTAGTATCTCAGGGGGGGAAATACGAGTTGTACTCTTTTTCCCTTGGTTACGGTTTTGTCTCACTGAGTTTTCCTAGCAAGGTTTTAACGAGGCAACATCGTCACACATATTAAAGGATAGTTGATATCCTTACAGACTCGAGATACATGATAGTTGATATCAGCATTATGTTTGATATCAGTCTACATATATTTTACTTGAGGAAGCTAATTATTCAACATATTCAAGATAATGACTCACTTGAGTGGATCTAAAGAAGCCTGGGTATACTATATGAAGACATTGCAACTTGCACCACTCAAACAAAAAATGACAAGTAAAGATCATGTCAAGCACATATCTAGAAGACTAGTGTTTGCATAGTGAATGACATATGTGATTGAGGGGGAGTATTATACATGATGATATTTGTCAGACGTTCGATATCAATCCGCATATAGTTTACTTATGGAAGCTAATGATTCAACATAATTAAGAAGAATGTAGATATGAGTCAACCAAAAGAAGTCTGACTACACTATATGAAGACAATGCAACCTCCGTTGCTTAAACCAAAGAAGTAAAACAAAGACCGAGTCAAGAAATTACGATAGAAAGATTGAACTCTGCATATTGAAAGATACATCTATAATTGAGGTGGAGTATTATACACGCTGTACTCTTTTTCCCTAACTAAGGTTTTTCCCACTAGGTTTTCTTTAGTAAGGTTTTAATGAGGCAGTATAACTGATCCTGCAGTATAACTGATCCTGCAGTATCAGTTAATTTACACTCTGAAAAGTCGATCCAACATTATCCAGAAGTATAATGTTAATGATGTATAATATAAAATGTATGAGGGAGAGTGTTATAATAGTTATAATAGCAGACATTATGATGACTTTACAGTTTCCCCATGTATCTGTATATAATGTATCATGTGTATGGAATAAATTACAGTTCTCTCAATATCTCTTTGTTCTATAACACTTATTTATAATTCATAATTTTCTATTTAAGAAACAATGCAAGTAGGGTTATTTTTAGCTTTCTATTTAAGAATATTGTCGTTAGTACAAACAGCCGATGTATTTCAAACTATAAATGTGACAATGAATTTAACCAAAAGGATGTATAGTTTATTATCGTAGCTGAATTGTATGGAGACTTAGGGGTGTTAAAAAAATATGATATACAAAAAATCTGAAATCCGATCTGTATCCAAATCCAAAATTTTATCTAGATTTTTTAATCAATCCGAATTCTGATTTAAAAAAAATCGTATAATTCCGATATCCGTTTATTCCAAATAAAGATAAGTGTTAAAAACTTAAGATATGGGACAAATTGCTTTACTTTAAGCCCAATATACATTTCTGAGCCCAATATACACACTGATTCAATAATTGAAATACACATTTTTTTTATAACTTATAACATCTGTTTTTTTTAATTGATGATTACTATATACAAAGATTAAATACATAACAATATGTATTTTGTAAAATTTGGCTTGATTTGTGTGTTTTTTTGTGATTTAAACTAATAACATATTAAGAATGAAATTTAGGAAAATGAAAAGGTTAAGAAATTGTTATTTGGTTTTATTTGGATTATTTGGATTAATCTGGATTTATATTAATCCGAATCTTCATTCAGATTTGAAATTTCAAGATTTGAACAATCTGCTCCAAATAATCCGTAATCCAATGAACACCTATACGAAGTTTAAATTTCTCTATTCTCTAGTCATAAATTTATAAAATGAATAAAGGTTAATTTTGAACCTGACCATATAAAGTTCGTTATTTAAGACTCGATCTACTGCTGAGCAATTGATCCAGAAAGTTTTATTATGTGCATCCTCATTCCACACTTCATCTCAACTTTATTCATTACCCATCCGATTTTTTCTCATAAGAATCTCTTCAAATTATAAAGTTAAGTTGAATTGGTTCTATTAATTTAGGAACTCGGTGTGATTCTTAATGGATAATAATTAATAACTGAGAAGTGAGTTTTTTTGTAATAAGAGATAAATTTAAAGAAAGATAATTTTTATTTTTGAACGGTGAACTCACACACTCACTAATCTAGTCTTAAAATCTACATCAAATTGCTCTTAACTGAAATTGAAAGTGCACCGGAATAGAAAAAGGAGACTTACATAACCAAAAACCGATGTCAAACTGAGTCAAGGAAAAACCAAATTTTTTTGACAAAAGATAAGACTATGTGGAATACCCTTTGAGTGACGTCACTTAAGCCCCACTAACGCCCCAACACTGCCCCTCCCCAGGTGAGTGGGCGTCACCCGCCACGCGGTGCTCCAAATCAAATTTTTTTTTCTTTTCCAACCAATCCTAATATACCACCTCACCCTCTTACCAATAACAATACACCAGCTCACCCTCCTACTGTTTACAAGGTTGTAGATAGCGCTAGTCAGACGGTTCACCACCTAGTGATTAATCAGAACTAAGCGGATTGAAATTTTATATGTAATTTTTCAAAATTATATATATATACAAAATTTATATAAATTATTTAAAAATAACTATATTTTTACAAATAATTCAAAGATTTTGAACAATTTTAATGAATTTTAGCCAATTTTGATTGATTTTGACCAAAATTTGACCAATTTTGGCTATTTTTAACCAATTTTGACTGATTTTTGGGCGCCTAGACCCGCCTTGACCCGTCTAGCGCCTAGACAGCTGCCTTAGCCAAAATCGAGGCGCATAGCCACCGCCTAGGCCGATTTTTACAACACTGTTTTTTACCCACTCACATTCACACTGACTTGGACATTTCTCCCTAATTGAGTGACCAAGTGACTTCTTCTCTGTCTTGCGTAGCGCCTATGTGACACACTCACTTGCATCCACTCATCCGGAGATACCGCATAGTTTAAAAAAACATGAAAGCCTAGTGTCATAACTCATATGCACTTTCGATGGATTTTCATTTCTAAAAATGTTTCATAGATTGATAACAAACAAATTATAATCATAAACGGACAAATCATCTTAATCTTTCATAAACATTTTAACTTAGATATATAAACATAATTAAATATTATGAATAAAAATATGCAAAAAGCTAATAAAAACAATAAACATGAGACATAGAAGTGGGGAAAAACAATATTGAGAACAAAAATCTAAAACTAGATCTGACCTGATTCTTAAACCGGTTTGGGACAAAATTGATTTCAACACGAACCAAACCGTTGGTTCGGATTAGTTCCCAACTCGATATGTTAAAATCGTTTCGGTATAAGCCGAATCAAACTAATATAAAACTAGTTTTCAACCGGGTTTAGAGCCAACCACGTCTCACTAAAACTCTGTTTTCAACCGGAACCGGTTTCAAGATAACTAATATTGCCATTTGTTAACTCAACCCAAACTAGTTTAAGAACTTATTCGGTTTCAAGAAAACTGATATTTCTGTTTTCGGTCTAAAAAAAGGGACTTGGGCCGGTGATTTAAAAAAAGATCTTGGGTAGTTGGGTCTATTGGGCCACTGGGGCGTGACCACTCCTGCTAAAGTACTAAACGGTTGTATTTGCCACTATAACCCAAGATCTTGTAACTGAGGTTTTGCAAGCTTCAAAAGTCTAAATAGTAAATATGAAACTTCTCAACATTAACAAGAGCTAAATATCTATAAACTTAATGAAAAATGTTTTCTACTTCATATGGTTCTTGACACTTCTCGTTAGAGTCGACACAATAATGTTCTAGAAACAAGGCCTCCAGGACACTTTATTTTGTTGGGATACCTCATAACTTAAACTTATAAAACTAGATAAATTGTAAAGTTTGAGGTAAAGAAAGCTTATTTTAAAAACACTTCTTTGTGAGGAACAAGTTTCTAAACATTTTCTTTTACATCAATTTCTTCTTTCTTCTTTTATCAACGTAGATGTAGATGTAAGAAGCTCTTTAGTGTTTACATTTTTAACTTACTTAATAACATGGGTGGTAGTATACATATATACTAAAAGACTGATTACAAAAAGTTTATTATAAAAATTATATTACATAAAAGTACATAAATACATGTTACTTGAATAATGTTTTTTGAAGACACACGAAAACAAAATTTCGTTTGAGGTCTTAAAATAGATTAAATGTACTATTTTCCTAAGAGTTTCTTTCTTACAAGTATATTCTTTGCATGGGTTTTCTTATGCGTTCGATCTATAGACTCAAATGCCAATTATAATTTATCTTTTTAAAATCTGACAAACTTCCTATAGTCTATTTAGTTTTCCTCAATGATTCAAAAGATAAGTAAAGTTACTTTAGACCGACTTCCCTTATACCCCATAGAAGGTCCAAAAAATATCATAAAAATTAGTCTATCGAATATTCGAATTACGCTATATGCAAAGTGTTGAATATTTGGTATTAAACCAATTAAACTGAAAACCGAATCCAACCAAAGTTTTAAGAAACTAATTTGTAATACATATTTGGTTTTGTTAAACCAAAACGGAATTTGGTAATCAGTTACAATTCATTAAACATTTAACCCGTTCCAAACCGAAATCCAAACGGATTAACAATTGATCCTGTTAAATGTAACGCTTGGTTTGTTGGAAAAATATTCAATTTTCAGTTAAAGGGGATAATTATGGTTGTCTCCTCTTTCAATTTCGCTAATCTCAATCCCTAATTTTCTCCATAACTTTAATCGACAAATTCGTGCTAATCAAGACGATCAACACATTCAACTTGAAAAACCTAAATCTGCATATGCTTTCCATTTCTGGATCTCTCCGTTTTCGGATCTCTTATTCAATCAATTTGATCAACAAGGTACAATCTTTCTCTATCAATTTGATTAAAATTTGTATGATTCCTTAACTGATACTCCTTTTCATTTCCCTACATTGTGTTATAGGGCTTCAATTGGTTAACCGATTGCTGTAAACGCACCCTAAAGAAGTAGAATATCACAGAAGCAATCAATAGGAGTTTGAGTTTGATTTTGATTTTGATTTTGATTTTGGGAAATTTGTAAATATGATGAAGATCATTAAAGGGATGAAAAGGGGTTCGAAACCCGAAGTGATCGAACCACCTCCGGGACCAAATGGTCCGTCTGATGTGACTGTGAACCATGCATCACGTTCGGCTAACCCACCTGCTCAGCTGACTCATGTTAAATCACAGGCAATTGGTCGAACATCTGCACCTCAAACCAGTGTGATTGAGGTCACACCATTGTTGAAAGATGTACCTGTAACCGAACGACATGTTTTGTTTATCAAAAAGGTAAACATGTGTTCAATTTCGTTTGATTTCTCTGACGCGTTGAAGAAAGTCAAAGAAAAAGAGATCAAGAGGCAAAACCTACAAGAACTTGTTGAATTAGTGCAATCAAAATCGAGTAAGATGAACGAAATCATGCAAGAAGAAATGATTAACATGATATCAGTGAATATATTTCGTTCTTTACCTCCTGCAGCTTTTGAAAACACAGGAGCCATTGATGGTGATCCTGAAGAAGATGAAATGTATCTAGAACCTTCATGGCCTCATTTACAACTCATATACGAATTGCTTCTGCGATACGTCGTCTCACCTGATACCGACGCTAAAGTATCCAAACGGTTTATCGATCATTCATTTGTATTAAACCTACTTGATTTATTCAATTCAGAAGACCCACGAGAACGCGAGTATGTAAAAACCATACTCCATCGCATGTATAGTAAATTCATGGTTCATCGCCCGCTAATAAGAAAGGCGATTAATAATATCTTCTATAGGTTTATATTTGAAACCGAGAGACACAGTGGGCTTGGTGACATGTTGGAGATTCTTGCAAGTATAATAAACGGGCTCGCAGTTCCGATGAAAGAAGAACATAAGTTGTTTCTTGTACGCGCACTTATACCGCTTCATAAAGCAAAGTTTATTAATTATTATCATCAACAGTTATCTTACTGCATAACACAATATGTTGAAAAAGATTACAGATTGGCTAATGTGGTTATTAGAGGGTTGTTGAAATACTGGCCTGTTACTAACTGTACAAAAGAAATTCTTTTTCTTGGAGAATTAGAAGAAGTTTTAGATTTAACACAATCTGCAGTGTTTAAACTTTGCATGATTCCGCTTTTTAAACAGGTTGGACGATGTATTAATAGCCCTAATTTTCAGGTATGTTATCTTTTAAATCTGTTATTAAATAGCAGTTGGTTTGATTTTGAGTTACAGTTGCAGCCTTCTGCTGCTTGTTTTTGTTTTCTTCTGAAAATGTTTAGATAATTGCAATGAAAAAGCCAATTTAACAGTTGACTTTTTTCCTTCTAGTAATAATATTAAAGATTATTAGACCATTTCATGTCAACAATTTCAACATTTAATTGTTTTTGTGCAATGAGTAAATAATCCTTGTGTCACACACATACATGAAATGAATTTTTTTTTTATTTATTTTAAATATGAACATAATACAATATGAACACACATTCAAGAAGTGATTTTTTGGTAAATATGAACCAAAAACCTATCATTTGTAGTTAATTTTGTAAAAGAAAAAGGTTCATGCGTCATTTCATAATTAACTTTCAGCTAAACAAAACTTTTGCTTTTAGTTGAATCCCAAATTGGATGTTGCTTAAGGTGACATTTTTAAAACATAATTAAATACGCGTATGTGCTTATTAAGCATATTTAATGCAATAACTTTCTTCTTGTATCATTCCTCTTTCGTTGGTTTGAAATGGTTAAGACTCTATATTAACACACAGTCTCACACATTACTGTCTTTATTCAAAAGATTTTGATATAAAGTTATTTTGTAGGTTGCAGAACGCGCACTCTTTTGGTGGAACAATGAACATATAGTGGATTTGATCGTAGAAAACCGAAAAGTTATTTTACCGATCATTTTTGAACCGTTAGAGAAGAATGTTCACGGTCACTGGAATCAAGCAATCAATGAATTAACTGATAATGTTAGAAAAATGTTTATTCAAATGGATGCAAACCTGTTTGACGAATGCAGAAATCAATATTTAGAAAAAGAAGCTATGATCGACAAAATGCAAGAGCAACGCGAGTTAAATTGGAAGAAACTTGAGTCAATTGCATCAGAGACACGAGGAGATGATACAGTTATGGTTAGTTAATAAGAACAAATTTTTTTATTTCCTTCTGGTTAATAAAATAATTGTTGATAGTAATATATTATGTTATTAGGTTAAGAATAAGGTACAGATCACTATGTTAACATCATAGGCAATTGATTCATGAAATTAAATTTCATCTTTTCTTCATTTACTACCTTTCAATTATATTTACACAGAATTTGTCATTTTCTCTATTTAAAATTAACTGTCATGAGAATAGAACAATGAAGTACAACTAACATAAGGATGGTGGTTGGTATCGATACGCGTGCAATTGCGTGAATGCTGCTAGAACCACTTGAAATTATTCTGCTACCAGGACCGCCACAATAAGGTATTATCCCGGGCCCACAACCTTGTAGCACCCCGAATGGCGGTGGTCCCGGTGCAAAGTTGTAACCACCGCCATAGACCATCCCAGGATCACCACCACCACCACCGCCATAGACCATCCCAGGATCACCACCACCACCGCCATAGACCATCCCAGGATCACCACCACCACCACCAGAGACCATCCCAGGATCACCACCGCCGCCGCCGCCGCCACCTAGTATGTTTCCGGGAATACAACCGCCTTGTGTTTTTCCAGGTGTGTAGCAACCTGGTGGTGTGGTCCCATAAGCATTGCCACCTGGTGGTATTGTACCCGGAGGGTAGCCAAAACCACCACTACCATCAGGTGGAGGGTTGCCGCCATCAACTGGCGGAATGATAATCGGAGGACCACCACCATCACCAGCTGGTGGGTTGTCACCGATATTGCTGCATGACAACAACATATCAAAACACTTGGGTCTTTAAACTTCCTAGGGTTAAAACTTAAAAGTTAAAACCAGACCGAACAACACACAAAAAAAGTTATAACCATTAAATCACCTCGGGGCGCCAACGAGGACACCTGCATGCATAGTTAGTTGGTTTATAAGGTAAGCCGACATTGGTGGAACACTGGACGCTCTTTCATACTGAACACTGATCTCTTGACCTGAGGGCACAAAGAACGCACCATTAACCATCAAGTCCCCTTCTGACCTCCAGTTCCACCCCTTCCATTCATCTTCTTTTGACTCCATTCGCTTTGTCACCTATACATACGCCTTTTGTAAGTAAATGTATACAATGGTACTAAACAATACAAGATGTGGTTATGTACCTCCTTATGAGAATCAGGCAGGGCAACAAATCTGTTACCCTGACTGTTAATAGTGGGAGCTGCGCTCCCACCAATAGCATACAACTGCCATTCAGTATAGTCATTGTTTACAACATGAAAATACCCGTGTCTACACCTTGGCATTCTCTCCACAAGCCCTTTTCCAAAGTGATTGAACGCAACGGTCACCTATACAAGCACTCACTATCAGTTCTAGCCTTTATTATGTTCACAATGCGTATACTAATAAATAATGCGTGTTAATACTTAATAGGTTAATAGGTTTACCTGCATACCGGCATCAGCCAGATAATCATCAGAATGACCTAATAACATGACTTTATCATGCTCCGTAAAATAAGAATTGGTCACCGTCACAGCAGTGGATCCCTCAGTGATATCCACCAATCCATCTGTACACCTGGCAAAAGAACAATGGTCAATCCACAAATTCCGTACCCCCTTGATTGTCAATCCATCACCGTCTGATTTCCCTCTGCCCACAACGTCTGTGGGACTCACCCGTATCTTAGCCTTTCCAGATGGCTCACAGTCATGGATGTAAAGTCCGTGAATGATGATGTTCCCCACGTTTTCAATCACAATGCAACCTTTCCCGGTCACATGAACAATGGCCCCACGTGCATCAATGGTTTTCGAGCTGCTTACAATGAGCTCGTTCTTTAGATTAATATGCATGTCTTTGGCGAATATGATCCATAGAGGTTCGGATTGTATGACCGCATGTCTTAGTGTTCCTGGAGGAGGGTTTTCAGGGTCTCCATCGGACGAGTCGGAGACAATGTAGATTTGGCCTCCTTTGCCGCCAATTGCACCTTGGCCAAATCCGATAGCACAGTCGGCGAGGCGCTGGCGGTCATTGGCCCAGTTCGGGTCACACCGCCAGCAATCGTCGACTGGGTTTCCGGTCTGGCAAGGAGCTTGATCTTTTGATTGAACATATAACGGGTTTGTTTCAAGCATTCGCCTTCTGGAGGTTATTGAAGCATTTACTTTCCTGCCAAATGGAGAAATATGAGAAGGGTAACTGAAAACAAATTTAAGAAAATATTAAAATTTTAAATAATTTATTGAAAAGAAAGAAACCCAGATTTTATTATCTCCTAATAATCATAGCCCAGATGGGAACTTGCTTAAAAAACTACAAATCTGGGATTAAATGCCAGAAATATAATTTCTTGCAATTCTTGAGAAAATAAAGGAATCCCAGATGGTAAATGAGCAGATCCCACCAAGTGATGATATTCTTCATTACTACATTTGAATGATGAGTCCAAATGAATCGGTTTGATGATTTAAAATGATTTTATATATTTTTAAAATCCCTAATTTATATTAAATGCATTGAAATAATAATGATTCACGATTATAGTAGATATACCTAAATACATTTTCCAAATATAAAATAAACATATATACAAAAAATAAAAGTGAACACTACTTAGGTTTACGCAGTCGGTTTCAAGTTCTAAGCTAAATCATTAAACCGTCAGACTGACTGACTTGTTTTGGTTTCAACGGGTTATAAGCACAATGGCAGAATTATAGCTTTTCTTGAAATTCTTGACAAAATAAAAGAACCTTAGATGATAAGATTAACCAAAGAGCACAATGTGAAATAAGGTTTTCCTTGATTCCTACATTTAAATGATGAATGAGAAATAGTTGAGGTTTTATACATACCTTTGTAGTTGCAGAACAATGGCTTCAGGGTCAGGGTGTTGATGAGGAAGAGTTGCCCTAATAAAAGTAGAAGATATAAAAGTTAAATAAAGTATATAGGTCAAGAGATTAGTGCATAAACTTGGAGACATCTCTTGACCAAATTTACAAATTTTCTTTTTTTGAGAGATGATTTTTCATATGGTAACAAAGGTTGCTTATATAAATGAAAAAGGCAAAGTATAATTTAAATTTATTGGGGAGAGAGAATTTGTCATAGATTAGGGTTTATCCATGAGGTTATTGATTAATTATATTGCAAGTAAAGTAAAGATTTTGTAGCATGATAAGTTAATTAAGAGACAAATATCTCTCTCATGCATTTTTTTTTGTAGTTGTTAACATTCTTATCTTGTTAGTTAATATTCATGCATTCATTGTTTTCAATGATGGAAAGGTTATTGATTAAGAATATATTTATTGTTTTATATGTATTTTATTTTCATTTTTATTTCGTAAATACTAAAGAGATGGTTAATAGTTAAGACGTGCATATAAGCTAAAACACTCTTTAGAATTCCCTTGTTCATTTCTTATTTATGGCTTGTTTGGAGAAATAATCAATAATGTTGTTAGGTTTAATCGTAAAAAGAAAATACACATTTCCGAATAAAAGTTATAGCTTATCCTTTAAATATGTTATCCATATACGTAGGCATCTCCTCACATACATGATACATACATCACTGTATGAAAGCAGATATAGGTTTATAAACTAAAAGACCTTAGTTACACTTATATTTTGTGATGACTTATGAGTTCTCATATTTGACCTGTAACGCATCAACAAATATATATCATATATATGTTTATTTGTTGATAGGTATTATAAATCGAAAAACATTAATAGAGGGCTAAAAAATGATATTTAAAATGTAAATGTGAACGTTAATTAGAAGTGAATGCTCTCTGCTTTCTAATTTGTGGAGTTTGGCGGCTATGGATCAAAGATTCTTTGCGGGAACAGAAGTATGTTTCTTGTTTCAAATATGCTTTTTTATTATCTTATTATATTTATTTATACTTTTTTATTCATATGAAATTATCTTAATTGGTTACAGTTTAAATTAAAGTGGTATCTATCAGATGCAATCCAAGTTGATACCACCTTTTTGACAAACAATTTCCCCTGATTTATGGCTCTTTCAAGGGGGGCTTACTTTTGACTTTAGAAGAAAAGAAAAGAATTTGTCAGTTTTTCTTTATCTTTATTTACCAATTTACCATCTCAAATCTCAATAACGAAATAAAATATTATAATGAATAGTTACAAGTATATATCATGGATATATATGGTAATTTGAGAAATTAATTTTATTTTGCTTTTGTAGGAATTTAGTGAGAAACATTTGTTATAATTTTAACTTTTGTTTGTTCAATCAATATTTCTTTCATGTTTTCCATACCTACCACATTATCACCCTCAAGGACCATCATCATCCACAAACTTTAATTATTATTCATTTCACAAATCAGAACCATACAAGAGGATAATCATAGAAATGATAGTTTCGCCAACAACAATAATGAGATCACTATATTCAACTTTAGCACTCGACCAAGTGATGATAATCTAATGTTTGGATGAGCAAGATAACAACTTATCCCAGCAAAAAAAAAAAAAAATACTCACTAATCAGAAATGGATGAGGCATGTATATATAATATAAACGAACTAATTGAACAATGTACGAGATGTTTAACTACTGAAAATTAAGTATTGTAGAATACTAACAAGATTTCGATACTATGTGAGGCATCAACTCGATCAAGCTCTCTTAGAGGGCTCGGAGTGGAGTCGGGGAACCCATCGGGGAGCCGACGTGGCCATCGGTGAAAAACGGGAACACCACCCCCCGGATTCGGGGTGGTGGTTTTCGGGTAGTCACCGATCGGGGCCGAAGGAAGAGAGGGTTGGAGGAGGGAGAAAGAGACGGTTGGAGGTGGTGGTGGGTAGCAT
>WOUH02000041.1:3042779-3064002 GCA_009936405.2 Stevia rebaudiana | reverse complement strand
AAAACTAGTGCAATTTTACTTTTGCCCCACAAGAGTCCACACATATATACATTATATGCGCGCAACGCAAACATGGCGTTCAAATTAGTAAATCTGCAATATTTGTATTATGCTTTGGAAAGAAACAAATGCCCATCCACAAGAAACCTTTTTTTTTACTACAAAAACTTAGTGGGCCCACCAACACCCTGCTGAAGAGTTGGACCGAGTAGGGGTGGGGTGTAAACAAGGCTGCTACTTATATAGTTTTTATTTAATATATTTGATATATATATTTACAATAATTGTTATTATTTACAAAATTATGATAAAAATAACAAAATAATATCTATTATAGAATATGTAAATATTATAATTACCAATATATAGAAACTAGCCTATTGACCCGTGAATTATACGGTTGTGTATTAAAATTAACATTACTATGTAATCATAGGTAAAATAAACAGATACCAATAAAATTTAAAAAAAAATTAAGTACAATTTACAGGGTTTTTAGAAGGAAAGTTTGAAAAATAAATAGTCTATTAACCCGTATACTGCATATATTGTGTATGTCGTAGGATTAAGATATTAGAATCCCTGAAATCGAAGTTTTTAAAAGAAAAGTTTACAAATAAATTGAATTTCATGTTTCATATTATTGCACTTACTAAATAGAATTTCTTAAATGTTTAAAAGATTATGTTAATGTCGAAGATTGTGAAACAATAAAATGACACGTGCCATATAATGTAATACGAGATGACACGTGGCAGATTGAAACTCTTTTATTAGATAGGATAGATATTTTTTAAATATATAAATGAATCACATAACTAATAATTAATTAACGAGCTGATACCGAGCACAGGGTTAAAATAGGAATATCAACAAGAAACTTACTCCCGTTGAAAACCAATCACCCTCAGGGGTCGGTGTTACAAGTGATCTTATTGCATCAACAATTGAAACCGCAGTTGATGCAGCCGAAGATCTTCCCCATTTTTTAATCAAAACTCCACCTCTCTACAAAACATTATCACAATATAAAAAACCGCATTACATAACACATAATTAAATTAAATCAAACTTACCGTTTGAACCATATGAGTAAACTCCTCTTCTAACCATTTCCTATCCCTAATAACCTCGGGAACAGCTTTCCCGTGTATTTTAGCATTTAAAAAATCGGGAACCTACGACAAATAAGTTAAATTAATAAAATAAAACATGAACGTAAAACTCAAAACATATATAAATAAACATTTGTAACCTGAGTTGTCGAGTGGTTGCCCCAAATGGTGACATTAGAGACTTTATCATAAAAAACTCCTGCTTTTAAAGCCAACTACCAAAAAAAAATAAAAATAAAAATACAATTACAATTAATAAGTTCATATACAGTTTAGAAATTTGTTAAGAATTACTTTTAACAGAGTTTTATATTTACCTGACATTTTGCTCTATTCTCGTCTAGTCTAGTTAACGCGTGAAAATTCTTTGCGGGTATATTTGGAGCATTTTTCAAACAGATCAAAGCACTACAAACAACAAGCGAAAAGAATATCAAAAGTCAAAATACAGATCCACTTTGACTTTTACAAAAGTCAAAATGTATAACCCATACTTGGTATTGCAAGGGTTTCCAACCACCATGACTTTGACATTAGGTGAAGCAACAGCATTTAGAGCTTTTCCCTGTGTCATTATATCAAATCTCCATTAAATTATAATATTCTTTCTATAAAATAAATAAGTTATTAAACTAAAAAATAATTTTAAAAAAAACCTGTTCCGCGAAGATTTGCCCGTTAATATCCAACAAATCGGCTCTTTCCATTCCGGGTCCTCGCGGTTTTGCACCAATCAAAAGCGCCCATTCTGCGTCTTGAAAAACCTCATATGGATCGATGCCAATGCTTACTTCTCTTAATAATGGATACAAAGAATCCTCGAGTTCCATTGCAACACCTGCAAAATTACCATAAATTATACAAGTTTGGTAGGTTAACAGACTTACAGTTAATAGTTTAATACCAGATAAAACCAGCATACTTTTTCATTGTGTGCAAATATTTATTTAACCCTATATTGGTATATTAAAGTCTTTAAAAATCAACGTTAGACTTCGGCTACTAGCACACTCGTTATGCATCTAAAGATTTTTAAGAAATATACATGTGTAAATAAGTGTTTTCATAAAAGATAAATCATAATTTTAATTTTGCAAAAACTCTAAGAACTCCTTTTTACATTATGTGTAACATTAGTAAACATGCGTAAAAAAATAGTTTTAAGAGTTTTCACAAAAACATGAGTTCTCATTTGAACTCTCCCTACATTAGCCTATTGACTTGTGTACTACACGGATGTGTATAAAAATTAACATTACTACGCAATCATATGTAAAATAAATAGATACATATAAAATACAATCTACGGGGTTTTTAGAAACAAAGTTTCAAAAAATAAATAGTCTATTGAACGTATTGCATTTATTGTGATCTCGTAGGATTAGTATACTAAAATCCCTGAAATCAAGGTTTTAAAAGGAAAGTTTGAAAATGAATGAAATTTTATGTTTCATAATTGTACACTTATTAAATAGAATTTATAAAAGTTTAAAAGATTATGAAATTGTTTAAGGTCCAATAATTAATTGTCACGTGTCATGTAATTTAATAGAAGGTGACATGTGTCAGATTGTTATTCTTATACTAAAGAGGACAAATATATATATATATATATATATATATATATAATTTAATATAGTATAAAGATACACTTTGATGACAAGATCTATAAATTGGTAAATTATTTAAAGGTAGTAATTAATTCATGTATAATGTAATCAAATGTGCATTTATTTTGTGATTAAGATAAGTATTTAATTAGCATTATAACTAACTTTTTCACAAAATAATTAATTTTACCTTTAAAGTTGCAAAACATTTATAGAAATGGTATCAAGTCATAGATATGCTTCAATGTAATTTGATCGTGAATATGTGTATATAAAAGTACACATCAATAGTCACACAATATAATATTGTCAAAGAACAAAAGGGTAGCACAAAAAGCACACACATATTGGCAACATGAATCAAATTTCATTGAAGATTATGTTCTTTGTCACATTGTTGGTTTTCGTTAGTGGTATTTTCTCTCATATCTCTCTCACTCCTTCATTTGTTTTAGATCTTTTCGATACATATTAAATTTCATAATTTGTTTAAAGTTGCGGGACTTTGATTTGCAGGTTTTCATACATCTTGTTTGGCAAACGAAATACTGGTGAGCCAATTAGCACGAGATGGTTACAACATCAACAAACGCGTAATTCCTATTAGATGTAATAAGGACTCAGATTGCAAAGATTTTTGTCGTGTTGGCATACCATCTTGTGTTAACCATGTATGCTCATGTCACACCTAAAATTATAATAAGTCTTTTTTTAATGGTTATGATTCATTAATAAATAGCAAGATTAGCAAGAAGTCTTAATAAGTACTTTCATTGCTAACTTTTTTGTAGCGATCTAAAGTGATTCGTGTGTGGTCTCGCCATATAGTGTTAGCAATAAATGCTCGTGTCGACTCTAAACTTATGTGGTATTCAGTCATTCACTATTCACATTTATATATTAATAATTAATTATTCCAATAAAAAGCGATATTCTCTTCATCGTTAAAGATTAAAAATTATTATTTCGTTTTATGTTTGATAAAATAGAAATTTGCATAGTATAATTTGAACTATATGGATGTAGACTAGATATAAAATGTTGAAGTGTTGAGTAGTGAATAATATAACAAATCTAAAAATATATACTTTGATATAGAACCCTATCTTATGGACTTTTATAAGATTTCATATGAAAAAATTTTTTGCACGTTCGGAATGCTAGCTCATTCAATTTTGACAGTTTTAGGCGTAATACGTCATTACTACACGTATTTTAGACAAATTTAGAGACTTTTATAAAGCCAATTTTTGTCAAGTATGTTGGTTTTTATGATATCAATCGATGGTTGCTACAATATTACCTTCTAGAGCTCCAAACGATCGTTCAGATCCCAAAAGTTTCAGAGCAATAGGTTGATCCGGACCAAAAACCTCACCAGATGCAAGCTGCAATCAAACCTTCAATCTTGAATCTTCTTTCAAGTAACAAATCATAATATATTGAAGATTCTGCAGTCAACCCGTTTTGTGGTTCCCAAATAAGAAAATAACGTTACCTTGAAGAGTAGATGATTGGATATCATCCCAGCTGCACCCGAAACTGCAACGTTAATCATCTTCTTCCATGATTGTGTTTCATCTTCCTGATATCATGAGCAGGTTGATAATTCAAAATCAATCAAAGTTCATGAATTCAACTACCGAAACTAGTATTACTGATAATCATCAACAAACTTTCATAATCATGGAAAATCGGTTCTCCCAGATATCAAATTTCATAACAAAACTTCTTCCAGAAGATGAAAATTACTCAAATTACGAAGAGGATATACTTTAACGAGCTAGGGTTTACAGAAACAGATCCGATAAGGTAAAAAACTTACAGCCTTCAGATCATAAGTGAGACAAAACACACCAAAACACTCATTCTTTTGTTTCGGATCCTTAGCATCAATCCCAACCGGTGCTTGAATTTGGCTTCAAATTTAACAGAAAACATAACTTATCAGTACCGAATCGATTAATAATCGAACTATAGTTTATAGTAAACGAAGCTTACTCGGAGGTAACAGAGCAACGGATCGTCGGAGTCGGAGATCGAGGAAGATGCCGGAATCTCAGACGGCGGTGGTAAGACAGACGAGCTGAAGATGAGACGTATGATAGTTTCGAATTGGTGAATCCAGTGGTCGTGTAAGCAGGGTTTAGGTCTGCAACCGCCATTGAAGCAAAGTGAAGACGAAGTTGAAGGAGTAAAAAGGGTAAAGGATGACGAGTATTTTTGGAGGGAGAAATAAAGGATGTAAGGTCTATATGCATGACACTTGTCACCTTCACTCAATCCACTTAAAAATCTGTGTGGTTGACTTAATTTAATTGTAGAATTAGTATATTAATATTAATATATTAATAATGAAGATTAATGTTTGATTTGCAAATGTTGTCATGTGAAATTGTGAAGTGAGTGTAATTTTTTTCTTAAAAAAGAATAAATATATAATTGTGTATTAAAGATATTTTATAAGCTAATCTATTTTTACAAAAATTAATCTGAAAATACATGTCATATGATTAAATATTTCTAAATGATGATATTTTGATTTGAGTGAAAATGCTCTAAATGAGAAGATGGCCTTTATAATATATGTAGCTCAACGATAAGAAGTTAATGATTTTATTTAACTTTACAATAAGTTTTTTTTCAAAATGTTAATTTTTATTTTGACTTGACGATGTATGAATCAATAATTTTTTTTATTGTGAGACTTCTTCCTTACTACTAGACTCAGTCCTCGACTCATGAATTATCTTTTTAACATACACAAAAATTGTAAATAACATTTAGGTTCTTCGTAAAGCTATGCATGCACGTATCGTCATTTGTGTTTATTGGGCCCACTTAGACACGCGTTTCTATATGATTTGATAGAAACGACAGGGTCAACGTAATTGTGTCCATACAAACATGTGTTGTCATTTGGTTAGTGAAAAGGGGTGGGTTGTGTCATTATTTCACTGTGGCGTCCTTATTCACAATGTAATAGGCGTAAATTATGGGCATTGAGCCGAAAGATGACATAAAATATTCGTTTTGGTGATATCCCTCAAGACAATTCATCAATAGGTCAACTAAGTTGATTCTTACATAAGAACTTATTAGGGTGTTGTGTGTGTATTAAAATCGGGTTTTGGGTTATTCATTTCAGGTTACTTAAGTTTTATTTAATAGGAAACCTACCATTATACTCTCGGATAAGATTCATGTGCGATTTTGAAACATTTCATTTGGTTTTAGGTTTATTTCAGTGGAGCTAACTGGTATTAGGATTTCTAAGTACAAGTTGCAATGCATGCTTTAAGTAAGCTTAACATAATATTCATTAGATAATACGCACAAAATTGTAAATAAAAATAGTCCCAATATGCTCTTTAGCTCAAATCAATGCAACAAACACATATATTAACTAAAAACGTCAATGAAATGAACACAAAACCATATCGTATCAACCAGTTGTATTAAGTACAATTTTGTTTTTCGTCAAAGTCATTTTCCATCTTTTTTTTTTTGTAACATTAATTGATTCATAAACGAAAAATAGATTACAATAAACTGTATCAACAGCGAAACAAAAAATCATGTTCACAATAAATACATAACATATGGAGGAAAACTATAAATATTTATTCATTGTGTATGTTTATGTATTACTGGAAGTCTTCTTATGTATATTCGGGTTAATTGGGTTAATTTTTTTTCTAGCTTAATTACCGAACTAAATACTATATTTAGGTTCGGGTTCCATATTTGACATAACGAGTTATTTGGTTTGAGTTGATTCCAATTAGAGTTTGGTATCTGAGTTTTGGGTAAAAATAGCACCCATCAGATTTGAGGTAGTACGTGACACCTTTCACATTTTAGAGTAGTGTATAGTAATCAAGTTCAAAATATCAAGATATATTTGTTAAAATAGAATAACAGGATTTGTTAAATCCCATGATACAACGTACACTAGCTATTTGTAAGAATTATATGATCTTAAATTAGTCGTGCTGATTTATAACGTACTGTGAAAATTTGAGAGGACGATTAATACCTATTTACAAAGAAAGCTATGTATTTTTATGTGTCGTTTACTCGTTTTGTTCTACTAAAATAAAAGTTATTAAGGATGAACAGAGTGGTACGGTGGTACCTATGAGACTAAAACCCTCTTCAATCAGATTCTAACATCTCATGTCACGTCATTTTTATACCCTCTTCAATCTTTTCAACCCTAAACCTATCCAATAGTACCATTTCAACTCTAACCTCACACACATTCTCCAGACACCCACACACAACCCCATCTCTCACTCACGGGTATATAAACCCGACAGTGAAACCCACTTGTTGAAACTGCCCCTACCCACGCTGTTACCCGTGAAGGAACCCGTATCCCACTCCGTTCGATGTATGAACACCCCCAAAAATATTATATTATGGATAGAGTCTGGGCTGGGCCCAACGATATGACCCAACAAACTTCCATAGAACAAATTGTCTGACATGTTAGAACAACTGGACTGCTCTACACTCCTAGTAAACAAATAGAGGAAAAAGGAGGTCGCAAAGTTTAAAACTTGGAAAATGATATATAGTTCCAACTTTTTCTTACATTATTTATTTAACTACAAGTTGATATTAATAAATTTTTTAGGAAGGTAAATATGAACAATGAACTCTCTAAAGTATATAAATTACCTTCAATATAAGTATTATTTTCAAAATTTTAGATTACCTTCTAAAAAATAACCAAAATTTATATCACTAGTACATAAAAATAATTTATTAATTGGTATATAGAAAATAAATTATAACTAAAATAGTAAAATCTGAATAGAAATTGTTATAAATTCATTCAGTAAGCATTACATGATTTTTATATACCTAAAACAAATGCTTTAAAAATAGGATCGGTAGCCTTACCAAGACGTATACCCCTTAGTCCAACTGTTCAGACCTACCAGTGATGTCGGGTTTTAATACGCAGCCTAAATGTATGTTAGATCAAGAAACGTGACAAAAAAGGTATAATGAGAAAACGTATTATTTTTACATATGCTATATTACACTCTTTTTAATTTTTGAATATTTGATGATGCTCAAGTTTCTATTATACGTTTTAGTGTTTTACTAACTATCTTTAATATAGTATCTTCAAATCAAATACCGATGAAACTCATTCGAGACATTCTATAAACAGAGAATGTAGTTATTTTAAGAAACAAAATGATAATCATATTGCATATATTGCATGTGTCATGGGTTCATAGAATGAATATAAAGAAACAAAACATATAATAAAAGCTGGTAATAGCTCATGGCTCCCGTGAACTCACTTTGGCATCTACCCACACGGCCACACTCTACTTTGATCAAATTGCATCGAATGTTATCTCCATTTTTATTCGTCATGTGTCTCTATGCGCGAGTATATATACACACACATACGCACGCATAATTATTCAATTTAGGATTAAATATAAGGTAATTTTATATAAATATAATCAACTTTCAACTGTTTTCAACTTAGTCACTCACACTTTTTTTCCAAATAAATCACACATACATTTTTTGTTCCAATTAGATCACTTTACTTTGTATAACAGTATAAGTATTCCAATCCTATAAATTTTACCTACAAAATTAGATAGCATGTATAGGATTAGAACACATTATTAAAGTATAGATAATAATATACTCCAATTATAATGTGCTACATATTCAGTTGTATGGTATATTTGTTTAAAACCTATTCAGTTCATGGGTTTTTTTACTGAGGCATTATATTTCAAATGTATGTAATTAGGTGTTTTGGTGATGATTTTACCTCTAAATGTATATAACCTTGTTTTCATGTTAACTTATTTTTTTATCAATGGTGATGATTTTTCTGGTTTTAGAAAGTTTTTCATGTTTGATTTGGTGAGGAAAACATAGGATGACTGCTCTGGTTGACAAGGAAAAAAAAGCAAGTATCGGGAATCAATTTGTAAAAGACAAGGGCATAAAAGTCATTACTAATGTATATAATAGAAAGATGATTTATGTTAGTTAGATGGACTCAAAAAAAAAAACAAACATATAACTACGTAGACTCAAAGGGTCAGACTTTCAACACTTAACCTAAGCAAATAACACAAATTAGAGTCTACCCTTTTAAAATTAATACACCCACCTTACCATTTTGACCCATATATTACGCTAGATTTTCTAACTAATGCTCTCATGACTTGCATCTTATGTATTACAACTTGTACATATTCTCGATTCCCGTAATAATTCTACTTATAAAACCTACACTCAACTAAGAAACCAAATTCATTGACAAAACACTCTTCATAAAATGGTTTCTTCATCTTCCTTTTCTCTTTTCCTACCACTCCTCATCATCACCATCTCTTACACTCAAAACCCTACTTCATTCGTCAATGGAGACATCAACTTGATCCAAAACACTTGCAAAACCACCGAATTCTACGACCTTTGCATATCGTCTCTTCAATCTGACTCAACCAGCCCGCAAGCAGACACAAAAGGGCTCGCTATCATAATGGCTAAACTAGCCATGGCTAATGCCACAAGCACCAACTCTTTCTTATCATCTAATGTTCTCATGAAGAACACTAACGACACTCTAATGAAAAGAGTATTGAAGCAATGTGTAGATTGGTATTCGGCTTCCATTGCATCGTTGCAGAATTCGATTCAAGATTTGGGTTTGGAGTTGTATGATTATGCGTATATGCATGTGATGGCGGCTTCTGATTACGCAGATTCGTGTCATAATGCGTTTAAGAGATACCCTAATTTGGTTTATCCACAGGAGATTGGTGCTAGAGAAGAGGGTTTGAAGCATTTTTGCGATGTGGTTATGGGAATTATTGAGAGTCTTGGTTATTGACATTTGTCACTTTGATTTCGTGATTGTATGATTTGTTTCACACTTGTATGTCTTTTTAGACAAATGATGTTTATTTGTCAATATAGTAGATTAACTGGGGGTGTTTGTTATTAGTTTTTTGAATAGCTCGAGTTTTAGTCACTTGGCTTTAACCGAAACCTATTAAAGTTGTGAAAATCCTGGAAACATCAATATGTTACATATGTAACGACTCTTTTAAAAGATTTTAGTTTTTTAGATATATTTTACATTAAATTTTAAGACTTTTGGTAAAAAAAAATTATAAAAAAGTGTGGTATTTAAAAAAAAATTGTTTTTTTTTTTACAAAAACCAGCGAAAAGTTACATACGTAAAATTTCGCTGAATATTTATAAAAGGAGTTTATAATTAGGCTTTTCATAGTTATATATTCCTATAAATAGTAGTATATTGTTTAGTCGATCTCGTAAGCTCACTCGATTCGATATGTCAAAGGTTTGACTCGCTTATTAAATGAGATTCGATTAATCCACAAACTCATTTTCAGCTGGTCAGTATAGGTTTTACTACGTCGATCTAGATAGCTAGCTTATAAGGAACTTGGGTTGTTTACTCTAGGCCTGTGTATAAAGCATCATATATAATGCACATGTGTATTCTAGATATAATAATAACATTGAAAGCAAAAATATACAAAATGAATTGACATATCTAGTTTTCTTATGTGGCTCAAAACAATTTTTTAATTGAATTTTTTTTTTAACAGATGGTGAGATTAAGTTTACAACTTTGTATTTTGATATTGTTTCCGTATACAAACATACGTTTATGTGCATGGTTTTGCGTGCCACGTGATACGATCAAGAAAGTTCAATCCTTAAATCACGTGCTACCTAATCCACTGATGTAGGAACTTTTTCAGTTAAGCGTTAATTTATAAAAAAAAAAAATTCTTAAACACAATTGTTCAAAGAAACTTATATTATATCTTATATTAATTTTGAAGTGGTTATCAACGGTAACTTCAGTTTTTTAAGATTGGTCATTCACTAAATACATACAGGATTGACATGTAGTAAAAAGCTCTGAATTTACGTCAGTCAAAACATTATATGAGCATTACACAACTACCAAAATACGATCCCACTGTGAATTATAAACCATCTTTGCAAAAAGAATTTGACGACTAATGATAGGCGGGGTTTAGGACTTTAGGTAGTGATGGTTCTTTTTGACCATGTCAACATTCAATGTCCTAAACTTCATTTTGTACTTAGAATAAAAATTAAATAGTTTAAGAGCTCTTTAAGATGTAATATGAGTAAATTAACTTACATGTTAGTTTATTCAGATTACATATTAAAGAGCTATAAAAATATTTTATTCTTCATTCTAAGGACAAAATGGAGCTTATAACGTTAATTGTTGACACACTAAGTGAGAACCATGGCTACCGAAATCCCATTTATCATTGGTCGTGGGGGACTATTTGCAAAGATGTTTTATACTTTACATTGGGACCATGGTAGTTTTGTAACGCTCATAATAGGTGGTGCCGTGAACTTAGAGCTTTTTACTGACATACCATTCTCGTATGATATTTATGAAGTTTCCAGGGTTCTTTGGTTAACCTAAGTGACTAGATCTATTTGTTTTTAACTTTTTATACCCATGGTTTTTTAAGTACAATATTGATTTCTGGAAATTGATTCTTAAAACTAGATGAGGTTGTTGGTTGTGTCCAAGACTACTCGAATACCGGTATTCATATGGTGCTAATTCGTTAGTTACATTGTGTCAACTAGCAAATGGCATATGATGACCAAATGGGGCCATGCATGTATGGGAGGTTGATTTTGAGAAGAAAGAGTTTGAAAGTTTTATTCCTAAGTATGACTACGGTGCTTTCAAAGGTTCTTACACCGAAAGTATTATGCCGCCTTCTCTTTGCCATGAAGTCATAGACTTGTGTTTACATCTTTATTTGTCTCTATGTTAATCAGTTAATCTTTTTAATGTCATGCTATGTTTCTTTTTCGTGTGTTAAACACTTTCTTTTTCAGGTACAACATAGTGTATTAGTATTGCACGTTGCCATTATTATTGTTATTGTCACTTCATTGATGAATTGTTTGCATGTAATCAAACCTTAGGTTACGAAACTGTTGGCTTGCAAGAACAAATGATAGACATAAGAAAAAAAACATTTATTCAATCCTAAAAAAATTGACAAAAGAAAAGGAAATTAATGAGGGGTTTGCATTTCTTTCTTATAGTTTTGTATTTAATATTTTTGTTCTCTAGTACGAAGATACTAGAAAAATTGAATTAAATATAGTAATTGTAGAATACCATTGTCTTACTCGGACTAAGACACTCTTCAGTCTTCACTAATTAATTTCATCTCTTCCTGTTTTTTTTTTAAAATATCATTTTTGTCAATACATGCGCATGTCTTATTATTTATTATCCACTTTAACTATTAACCTCATTAGCGATAATCAAACAAGAATATCTACTCGACAAGTTGTCCGACTTGTATGTATTTATCAATGTAAAATAGACCAAATACTTCAATTAATGTCTTCCTTGTACCCTACAAAATTGTATAACATTAAGGCTTTTAAAAAACACGTTACTTTATAATTATTATAAAAGACAAACGAAAATTGCAAAACATTCATTCCACTAAAGTAGCATTATTCTAAGCATTGATAAGCTATCAAAGATTTAAATCTTATTTTAAAAAAATTAGTTGGCCATCTGCTACATCTGACTTTATCATAGCTTACCGGCAACTGAATATTGTCACCGGAAATAACTCATCAAATTCTACCTACTTCACATGTTATAACTTATAAGTTATAAGTTATAACCAACTTACACTTCATTACTTGTTACAAACTTACAATCCCTCTAAAGTCTAAACCATTACAATTTACAATGGACACTTTCCAAGATGAACACTCGAACCGGACCCGGTTATCGAGCCACAAAACGAGCGGTTACGACCCTCGAACCGGTATCTACCACTCGCTGATCAAGCTCAAAGGAAAACACAAGATCCCAACTCAGGCCCGTCTTGACACGGCAACGTTTGTATTATCTCAGTTTTCAAAGATACACCAACCCGAGTCAAGGGTTGCACTTATAGACTCAGCCACGAACCACCGAGTCACTTACGGTCAACTCAAACGGTCAATTCACTCGTTAGCAGCCGGGTTGTATCACGCACTCGGGATTCGTAAAGGCGATGTGGTATTTCTATTATCACCAAACTCAACCCTTTACCCGACCATATGTCTAGCCATACTCTTAACCGGTGGAGTCGTTACAACCGCTAACCCGGTCAACACCGAAGCAGAGCTAACCAAACAAGTCCTTGACTCGGGCGCAAAGCTAGCCATTGCTGCACCCGAAGAGATGCACAAACTAGCGTCAACCGGGGTCCCAACTCTAGTCACCACCCGGTCCACCCGTGAGCCATCAAGTGCTGCCAATGAACCACTCTCGGTGGAAGAGTTGATCGGTTGTTGCGAGTCAATGGCGTTGCCCGAAAACCGGTCAGCTCAGTCCGATACCGCCGCGATTTTATACTCCTCCGGGACCACCGGGACCAGTAAAGGTGTGATATTAACACACGGAAATCTTATTTCTATGATGACAATACTCAAATGGGCGGTTGATGTAACATCCGCAAAAGATGATATTTTCCTATGTTTTATACCCATGTTTCATATATACGGGTTAGCGTTTTTCGGGCTCGGGTTGTTATGTGCTGGTACAACGACGGTTTTAATGCGACGGTTCGACTTTCAAGTCATGTTAGACGCGATACAAACGTATAAAGTTAACAATATTCCAGCCGTACCGCCAGTTATATTAGGTTTGGTTAAGTACAATGGTGGCGGTTATGACTTGTCATCTTTAAGAAGTGTGGGTTCGGGGGCTGCATCGTTGAGCCCGCATCTGGCTCGTGGGTTTAGAGCAAAGTACCCGTGGGTTGAACTCAAACCGGGGTATGGGCTGACCGAGAGTTGTGGGGCAGCGTGTTTTTTTGTAACCGGTCAGGAAGCGAAATCTCGGTCAGGAGCTTCGGGTGGTTTGATGCCTAGTTTTTGTGCGAAGGTGGTTGAACCGGTGACCGGCATTGCAAAGGGTCCGTATGGTGAAGGTGAGTTATGGTTAAAGGGACCGGCGGTTATGAAGGGTTATTTGGGAAATGACGTGGCGACATCTGCAACCGTTGATTCGGATGGGTGGTTGAAGACTGGTGATCTTTGTTATTTTGATGAAGATGGGTATCTTTTTGTTGTTGATAGAATAAAGGAACTTATAAAATATAATGGGTATCAGGTATGCAACTTAAACAGCTTGTTTTTATGTTCATCATCATCGTCATCATACTTAGTATATACCATTTAAAATTAAGGTATGAAAATGGTAGATGTAGACATCCTTACCTCTACCCCGTAGGATAGAGAGGCTGCTTCCAATGAGACCTCCGGCTCATGATGCTTGATTAACCGTCCATCGTAGCTTTTAACGTTATTTTCACAAAAATAAGTAAAATGACATTGCGCAAATTACTAGGCTTATCATTAAATAAGCTAAAAGTTTGCCGTTTAAGAAAAACTTACAGTTTAATGAGATGAATTAACATGAGTTTATGAATGCAGGTAGCTCCAGCAGAACTCGAAGCCATACTACTTGATCATCCCCAAATACTTGATGCGGCAGTTATACCGTAAGTTTGTGTGTGTAACAATTAAAAAGTTGACAAATTCAAACCTCCTAAATCATTTTATACAATAAATAAACATTGTGCCCCAAAAAAATTGTAATTATATGACGCGTTAGTTGTGTATATAAGTGAAAAACTTAGGGTTAAAAGGATTGTTGTAAAAATGGCTTTATTAGTCACTATGTTGTGATTTCACCTAATTAGAGGCTAAAATCGGTAGGCATTCAAAGTCACTCAAAAATTGGTAAAAATCGGTCAAAATAGGTAAAAAAAAAAATTGTCAAAATTGATTTCACATATGTTAGTGTTTGTATTTTTAAGTACTAGATTTGTTATGTTCAAGTTTAATTGTTTATGTTTGAACAACATACTATAATGAACTTTGAAGTATTCATGTGAACTTAGAACTATTATATCGTATCCATGTGTGTATATATATAACTTTAAGAACTACATATAAAAATTTCAATCCGATTAATCCTAATTAATCTCTAGTCAATACCTCACCGCCCGAACCACACTACCACACTGGCAAAAAGTAATACGCATCAACCCTAAACCCAACCTATAACAAAAGTGCATGTTTTGACTCGTTACACAACCCGTTAGCCCGTCTACTTTTCCACATCTAATATGCATCATGTTTTAAGTTAAATAATATTTTTTATAATTTTGTAGACTTGAGGATGAAGAGGCAGGAGAGATACCTATGGCATACATAGTTAAGTCAAAGGGTTCTGAACTCAATGAAGACCAAGTGATGCAATTTATTGCTGACCAGGTTAGTCTATAAATCTTTTTTTTTTTAACAACAATTATGACACGTGTCATAATGTTATTGGCTGATATTTCCAGGTGGCACCATATAAGAAGATCAAAAGGGTAGCTTTCATAAATGAAATACCAAAGTCTGTTGCTGGCAAGATTCTGAGAAAAGATTTAGTGGCACAAACCAAACAGAATATTATTGTATCTAAACTGTAACAAAGATGAAAGTTTAATTGCATTCTTACATATGCAATTATATTGTTCTTGGTGATGCTGAAATCTGTACAGGAGATTAGTAAAAAATATTATTGTAAAATGTTGTCATTAACTCATTATAAATCCAATGATAAAGACAACAAAAACATATGATATTAGGATCAATTAACAAGTACAACAAACGTTATCCAAAACAAATCAAACATCACCTCATGCTTCATGGTATCAAGGATATTATCATTGCATGGTCAATGAGATTTTTTTTTTTAATTGTAGCAATCAAATAAAACAGCAACAAGACCAAAAACATGATAAAAGGATTAACTAAATTAAAAAAAAAAACATGTTGTGTGTGTCCCTCTTCAAGACAGTGTATGACATCAGCAAACAGTTGACCGTTTGACTGAATGATTCAAGCTCTTGTGTTTCAGGTTGTAATTAATTTAAGGGTAATAACAATCTTGAAATATTAGGAGGTATCATGTACCCCTACGGAGCCATCCATCTCCAAGATCCATTGTAACTTTGTCCCTGAACAGGGGTATTATTGTCCAATGCAGATTTCTGTGAACGGAGTGCTTGAACTTTTGCCTCTAAATCTTGCATTGATGATAGCTTTGTTTGTAGCTCTGAAATTTGTGTCTGAAAGTGCACACATAATTTATAGCATTATGGGGATCAAAAAGATAAATATTTGAAGATTATTTATCAAAAAGATAAAATTAGTTAATAACCAAAAATGAAATTCTTTTATGTTTTTGGAAAATAGATTTTATATATTTGAATATTTTTTTCTATTAAATAGAATAATATTTTTTTTACAAACTATTTGTTGATATTTAAAAAATTATCCAAATTTCAACAAATAAAAAATTCATACCAGCAAGATATGCAGAATAAATTTTTGATATGAAATTTAAGATAAAGATTAATGAACACGAGTAGATTAGAAATTCTAGCTTTATCTTAGATCATCGGTTTTGTTCTAGAACAATCAATATAATATCGCCCATCCAAACCAACCCCAACCCCACATATATATAAATATGTAACTGAAAAGATTTTAAAAAAAATAATGAAACCGAACCTCCAGATCAGCACATCTAGACTTTTCAGCAGCTAATTGACCTTGAACTGAATGCAATTCCTGCAGTAAGTTGAAAAACAATATGAGCTTTTAACCAACAATTTATAATTTATAAAACAAACTTCCTAACTGAACATACTTTTGATAAGTCAGCATGAGTTTCATTAAGTTCATCCAGCTTTGCATTCAGAGTTGACTTTTCTGCTTTGACCCACGCAATGGACGATTCCAACGCCTTTTTTTCTTCTTTAATAACACCAATTTCAACCGACAGATCCACCTTATATTTTGAATTTTCAATGGCGGTTATATCTAAACTTTCAGATTTAGCTAAAGCGTATGCAGCAGTTACAGAAGCTGCTGCTGCTGCAGCTGCTGATGATTTGAAAATCTTCGGTTGTTTAGAGTCCTTCGGTTTAGGTTTCATTACAAAAACCTAAAAAATTCGTTAAATTAAAATAATAAAAAAAGATAAGATATTTTAATAATAAACTGACAGTTGTTTATTTTAAAAACTAAAATTACAATCAGTAAACCTGATTGTTGTAATTTCCATTGTAGCCACCAAAGGCAACCAAAAATTGTTCTCCATCTAATATTGCTGATGATACTGTGAGACCCTATTTAATAAAAATAATAAAGAAAAATAATGAGGATTGAAAATTCAGTTACTTGATATAAAAAAGAATTAATTAAAGGCAAATGTGTAATGACCTCACTGGCAAGTGGATCTTTCGGTTCTACACTCGTCAAGACTGATAAACCAAGTGTAGACATATCAAGCACCAGTGTATCCAAAGCACCTACAAGAAAAGATGATGTCATGGTTTGTCACCATCTAGTTAAATTTTTATTTATTTATTTATATATTATTTAATTCAATTTAATTCGTACCACTTTTACTATCTCCACCACCAACTATAAACCATTTTTCATCGATAGATACACCAGCATGGCCTGCTCTTGGAGACACCAAATTACCTTGAATTTGTGGTTGGGACCATTCTAACTGCAATAATAAATACATAAATAAATAAATAAATAAAATATTCTAACAAATATTACTATTTACTAATGTATCTAACACTAACAACATTGCAGAAGCAAAAAAAACACATGACACAACTTAAATAACATTATAAAGAAAGATCAATATAGTAATTACCGTCACCAAATCCAACACGTGCAGATCATTAAAAAATGTTGAATGAGAACAACCACCAAAAATTAAAATATAGCGGCCTACATGCACTGCAGCCGTATGATCACATCTGGGAGCTGGAGGAGTCTTCCTATCAGATAATAATAAATAAAATACAAAATTTTAAAATAAATTTAAGCACATAACCACACAAACATACTTATTATGAAAGAAATATTGCACATAAATACATTTAAGTGCATAAACAGTTGTATATATGTATATCAGTATATATATATATATATATACTTACATAGTCTCAGCAACATTCCAAATCATTGTCTCCAAGTCAAGAATATTAACATCATTCAAAGGTCGCCTATGTTTGTCCTCTCCACCAAATATTATAAGTTTTGAACCGACCAATGTCACAGAATGTCCACCACGAGCTACCTAAAAGATGCATCATAAGAAAATCAAACATCAAATTAATCTATTTAATAATATTCAAAATAATCCCATTTAATTGAGTAATTTCGCCCACACACAACAGAAAGATTCATGAATGAATTACCGGAATTTTTCCTGTGGCTTCCATAACTCCGGTCACTTGCAACTCAAGATCAATGAAACGCACTACAAATTAATTAAAAAATCATAAGGTCCTAAAAAGATTGAAACAATTCATGTTTAGAGGCAAAACTATACTTTAAAAGTGAAGTTACCAAACCTGTCAAATTATCTGAGGTGCCCTTTGTGTGACCACCAACGAGTAGGAGTTTGTTTCCCCACTTAATCTGTAGTAAAAGTAATATTATATTATTATGTAATGATTAAATGATACTAGTAGACGAAAGAAAGTTACAAATAACTGTTAAAGAAATGCTCACCATACTATGACCAGATGTAGCAGAAAAAGCTTCTAATAATCCACCATTTTTTGTATTATCAGTATCTGACTGAGTTTTTATTTTAATTGTGGACCAACTTAAATTTTTCAGATCAAGTGCCTGCAACCACAACAATTAACAACCCATTGTTTTAAGAACAAATACCCAAATTAAAAAAAATATATTATCTTTGTTACATAGTACATTTGAAACTTGATATGATGATACCTGAACATCGGATAACTGGCGCCCGTTACGACTTCCACCAACAATGTAAAGCTTATCATCTATGACAACTGCAGCATGCTACAATACAAGATGAAATAAAAAGTGATTTGATATGTGTGTGATACAATAGATGATATAATCTCATACATAAACAAGTGCAGTTTAACTAGTGGTTATAAAGCTTTAAAATAGAAAATATGTACAAACCTTATAACGGGCTGATGGTCGTGGCCCAGTTACTGGTAGGACAGCCCATTGGTCATAATCCAATTCTGAATGCCAATTGGAATTATCTGAACCCATAATAGCTCTTCAAGAGATCAAAGAGGTTTGTCAGTTAGGTAATGTAAGAAATAACAGTTGTTTGATTTTGATTTTGAGATAAAAGAAAGATATATTTTGAATCAATCAAAAAACTTAGTGATATTGAACAAGTAAAACCTTCTTATAAGCCAGACTATTTCACAATTCACATACAATTCAATACAGTTGATATTTCTAGGTTTACAATTCAATGAATTTTACTACCGAACTCAAAATTTCATAACATTGACCTCATTCAAGCCACATTTGAGTTCAAATTCTAGGTTTACTCTCAGCAAGTACGCACTCATCAACCAACCAAACAAAAACGTCAGCAGTTGGATCCAATTGAACACCACCACTGCATCAACTAATTAACTAGAAAACAATTAGTCAATCCAACTCAGCTAACAATTCAAACACTACAATTAGGAAGACATAATTAACATAACAACCTTAAAGCATAATGAGTAAATTAAGGAAGCAAATACCTCAATCGTCAGCGATTCTTCTTAAATCTTGTTATTGAAATCGAATGGATGTCGAGATCCCGATCCAGACGCAGCTTAATCGAACTGTGTATGCTTCGCCGACAAGATAGAACGGCAAAGGTGGAACGTCGTCGTATAACTTTGGTAAGAAGTAGGCCGATATGTGAAGTTAAAAGGATTACAACCAACCCATTTGGTGTTTTGGGGGAGTGGGGGCATGCCACGTAGACGCAAAGTAAGAAAGCTTGGTGCACTCATTTAGTCATTTGGTAAGAAAATGCAAGCGAGTAAAACTGTAAAAGTATAAAGATGAGACATGTATTCTCATTAGTTGAAAACAAAAAAATGAATTCAAAGATGTAGAGTCGGCCGAACCAAGGCGTGATGAGAAATGCCCAAACTTTTTACGAGGGGGCGGTGTAGGGGGGTGACTACATGTCACGTGGGTTTCACACCCTCACCCGATTCTTGATTACAACAAACAACTTGAAGGAAACACTCGAACCATACATCAAATCAACAAAAAATAGAATAATTTGAATCAACAAATCAACTGGTTCAATGGTTGTTATATCCAAGCGGTATATACCATAGTCATAGTCTTTTATTATTTTAAATTTATTTGATATTGGTCATTAAACTCTTTGTTAAATTATTATTTATGAACGTTTACGAGCTTGTAGAGCCGATAACTTCGATGTAATGAAGAAGGCGCAAAAAGAATACTCAAGGAGGCATGGAGGTGATTTTAAACATCGTAGTTGTTGGAAAATTGTACGCCCCATGTGACAACCGTCAACTTTCAGTTCCAATTTTGACTCACTTATACGTGCTATCTCATATACGTGAATTTTAGTCCTGAATACTTATGTATTTAAATATATAAGTAAAACTTGTTAAATAAACTATGATACAACGTACAAACCCCATTAGTGAATGGATTTGGTGCCATAAAATAATACGTGATAATCACGGTGCACCTATTATCCCGGATTCACTAACCAACACTAAACGGATAATTATAATCCATGACGTGTGACGTCGGATATCCGTGCGATGCAAACAAGAAACAATATTAATTAATTGATCCATAGATCAAAACACATATAAATAAATATGTGAATTAAAGAAATTATGAATCACTAACACATTTCACAAAATAATTCTATAATATGTAACATATACATACATGTGACACATTAAAAGATATAGTGCACCACTCCATGTCCCTACACTTGTTGGTAAACTAAAGAATACATACATGTATTCATACTAAAATACTAGTTATGATACAACTAAATACACTAACTAATACAAGATCTCTAGTTAGATAGAGATCATGCTAGTACATTCAAATCTATTAAACAAATGAAAGGAACCATACCTCAATCTTTGACAAAGTCTTTACTTAACCCACTCAAGCTCACACACCATACCACACATCACACCACCCTTTTTCCCCTCTCTCCCTTCCCTCCCTTCTCTCTCGGCCGAACCCCCTAACCCTTTCCCTTTTTGATTTTTCTTCAACAATCTACAACACTTACAAACTTAAAACCTCTCTTGATCATAACCAACCACAATGGAACTTCTTTTTCTTGAGTTCTCTTGAAGGATTTCTTAATATTTGGTGTTTTTGGAGCTAAAAGACTTGAAGTTTGCTTGAAGATTTCAAGATCAAAGGCTTGGTGTTCAACCCTCCTCACTATCTTCTTTTCTTGTGTTTTCAACTAGCTTGGAGTGGGTATAATCTCTAACCCT
>WOUH02000041.1:3025483-3042679 GCA_009936405.2 Stevia rebaudiana | reverse complement strand
TGTGTTGGGGTTAGGTAGCATGGCTAGTGTTTTGTCGGTCTATGTTGTGGGGAGAGTGAGTGAGAGAAATGGGAAGCCGAATTGGTTCCAATATACGTTAAATAGGAGCCGTTTGGATCGATATTATTGGGTGTTGGCTGGTTTAAGCGCGGTTAATTTTGTTGTTTATGTCGTCGTTGCGTATTTCTACAAGTACAAGGAATCACCGAATGATGGTACTGCTGATGAACCTGATTATGGAGAAATGAAACCAGGTTTTGAGGAAAGCAATTATAATTAGGGTTAGATGTCAATATTGTATGTGTATTGTTATCTATTAACTCTGCATCATCATAAATGTCAATATTCAATTTTGACATATCTAAGGGTAACTAATGGTTTGTGGTAATGTAATTGTTATGGGTATGGTTTTGATGGTACTTGAAATGGGAATCGAATTCTAATGTGGCTATAGCAACATGCATGTGTGTTTACACGGTACGATTTCTTTGCAACTCCTTTTTTTTTCTAAAAAGTGTACTTTTTAGAATCAATCTTTGCCCTCTAATTCTCAATGTATAACTAAAATAAAAGTTTGTGAAAATAAGGTTGGAAGGGTATCTATCTTCTATCTTATATAATAAATGCAAAGTTTTTTTTGCGATATGTCATCCATTGGGTTAGACAATTGTGGTGTGTGGATCTGCCTTTACATCGAGAGGTTAATCAACAAAGAAATATTATATGACCCTAACGAAAACACAGGTGTTACAACAACCCAATTTTGAGAACGGTTAGCAAAGATTTGTTTCGAGAATATTGTAACACATGCAATAGAATTGGAGGATGGACACCCAATTTCTCTAATAAGGTAAAGTCTTAATCTTATATTATTATTAGGTTTCTAACTTAGATTAATGTATTTTGTAGTCGTCTTCAGGATTGCCAGTTACGTATTCAACTCCGGGGTCAGTCAAGTACCCCTCCTCTGAATCATGTGCTTCTACGGAATCGAGTACTTCTTCCGGATCGGGTATTTCGTCTCAGGGGTCCGTCAAGTACCCCTCTTCACCAAGAACGTACTCATCATTTATTTCGAGCTAAGAAAAAACTTGATCATATAACTCATTCAATTCCACGTCTGTCGTGGACCATGGTGATGGTGGGTTTGATGGTGGGCGTGATGGTAAGTTTGGGGTCAGACGGTTTGAAGGCTGGATGGGGTCTGATGGAGGGTTTGGTAGGTAGTCTTGAGGGTTTGATGGTTCGATCGAGATTGGATAACCGCCACCTATATTGTTTGAATTTGTGAATGTGAATTATGATTATAAAGTGGTGGCGCATTTATATATGTTTAATAATTAATGCATTTATTGCACAAAAGTTATTTAAGTTATATTAATATGGGTAGTTGGACTAGTTTTGAATAACAAACATTGTATTGAAAATAAGCGTTGAGTTATATTAATATAGGTAGTTGGACCAGTTGAGTTATATTAATATGGGTAGTTGGACCCATAGCATATTCATTGCATATTTATTCTCCCATACTGCATATATATAATTAATAACAAACATTGTAATTTAAATTCATTAAATCCAAGGGAGTACATAACAATAAGGAACCTAAACACTAATTAATGGGGTAAAGGGAGTACATAACAATAAGGAACCTAAACACTAATTAATGGGGTAAACAACGCAAAAAATATAGCGTATCAGCCATGAACTGCCGGTATGACAAACAATTGTCCTTAAAATCATTACTTATATTTACTGGTAACTAGATGCTCCATTAGCATGCACAGATACACCCCGTCGTTCCCAGAAAGTTCTTCATGATATTGAATGTAGTTTTCATTCATTTCAAACCACAAATATCTTTCTGGTTGATGATTTTTTTTTCCAAAAGGAAATGTTCACCAACAAAGCTCCAAAATATACCCCTATCTGCCACTATAGTTGTAGACTACGTAAATCAATTCGGACTAGTAACCACTCCTGATTACCGATGACGAAGACAAAAGGGGAGAAAAACAAGATCAACATCAAAAAATTTAGGAAATGGGTTGAACTTTCGGTAAGCGTAACTAACAAGGTTTTTGCTACGATAATCAAACATCAAATCATAACATTGGGGTGGTAAAATAGTCCAACGCATATTTACTAATACGTTTATTTGCAATTCTCGACTTCGCCAGTTCATCAATCTTCCCACCCAACCTTCGATATGCTTGAAAAATACTTAAAAAATTAAACAAACAAAAATAATTTTACAAATATGATAGAAATTATAGAGAAAATTTTGCAGCTGCAGATAAATGACCGTTATTCATAGAGTGCCCCAAAAACGTTTGTCAAGTTCTACTAGACGGAAGAATGCAGCCCAATAACAAAATTGAGCGTCCCCGTGATTGTAAAATTCGACGATATCTCCTGACCAGTTATGAGATTCATCGTCTAGAATCGCCCAATTTCGTTTAAGATTATGCTGAATACATTGTTGGTTTTGTGAGGGGTTTGGTGGTGGATTTTGTGGTGGGCTTTCATTGTAGAAGAGGAAGAACCAGAATGATTATTTGTAGACCTCCATTTTTTAAGGTTTTGGAGCCGGTTGAGAATGATATTCATTTACCTCATCTTTGTTAGATATTTTGTGCGGTAGAGATTATTTTTGCTGATATCGAATTTATAAAACATCAATGAGATTCAATTCAATGCAATTCAATTTCAATTAAATATGTCAATTAAATTGAGTCACCAACTTTAAGTCACCAACCAATGCAATTCAATTCATCTATGAATAATTAATACATGTAACCAAGCAATATCTCTTCAATTCAAGCCCCACTCAAAGGTGTACTGCATAGTCTTAGCTACGGTCAAACCGAACCCTACTAAACTAGAAGATAACCACATATATATTATTTAAACTATGGGGCCGATTAGGCGAGTACATGAAGTGTGAAATAGTTAAGCAATAAAGATCAATAATTGTGTTCTAATTATCATGTATTGATATAATTATCACTAAAAAAATACATTTTAGATGCGTTATAATTATCACACATTGGTATTTCCACTTTGCATGAAAATTTGTGCATTATATACTTTACACTGGGGTGTGCTTGGTTCGGTTTGGTTATTGGCCGAAACCGAAACCATAACCGAAGTAATCGGTTATTATTTTTAAATAACCGTTCGGTTTCGGTTATTTGGTTTTAGTTTTTTTTTTTGGGTTTCGGTTCAGTTATTTTCGGTTTTTATTTTATTTTATTTTATTTTTTTGCTTATTAATAAAAAAATGCAAACGTTAACTTAGTAATTAATAATGCATAAACTAAACGGTGAGATAAAAACACAAATCAAAACAATAGTTAATCACATAAAAAAAAGTTCAAAACTAAATAATTAAAGAGTAACTTGTACGATCGACGATTGTTTCCTAATTTTGAGTTTTAAGTTTTTACATTTTTATTAAAGTTAATAACTAGATAGTGAGATTTTTTGAGTCTAGGCTTTTAAACAAAAAATGTCAAGACATTGGCTTAAGAAGTGGTTAATATCGGTTCGGTTTCTAGGTTTTTCGGTTGTCTTGGTTTGGTTACACTATTCGGTTCGGTTCGGTTATTTGAAAGTGAATAACCGTAACCGAACCGAAAATATCGGTTTGATTTTTTTCTTTTTTCTCTTTCGGTTGGGTTTTTTTCGGTTAATTCGGTTTTGGTTCGGTTGTTTCGGTTTTTTGCTCACCCCTACTTTAGGGTGGAGGGAGTACCCTTCGGGTACCCTCATCGGCAAGTGAAGCCGATCGGCAACACTGGAGCCACTATGGCGGGTTAGGGGGTGGGCGGCTAGTTTTTGCTGAGCCGGGTTCGATAATTTCGAACGTTATTTTTTGACCGTTGCCCATTATAAAAAAAAATCAACTTTTAATCTCTATATAAATACTCTCCATTTCTTAAAAAAAAAAGAAAAAAAAAAAAAAACACACCCTCTTTCAATTTTAACAAATTTCTCTCAATTTTTTACCCTATGGATTCCAAAAAAATTCAAACTCGAGAGGCAAAAAGGTTTCCAAACCTAGAGGCGGGTCAAGCAAACATCCGTCGACCCCTAACCCGTCAAGCCAACAATCGTATAGCCAACAATCGTATTCTCCTTACCCATATTATGGGCAAATTCAGATCATGCCTACACAAATTGCTCCCGGTCAATTTGTTTATCCCCTTCAAGATCAAGCAATGTTTGATCCATTTCCAACACGACACCCTAACCCACCATACCGTAACCCCACTCGTCAAAAAACCTTTTATATCGAGGAGCGTCCACTCCCAATTTTTTATGATGAACAAGAATATGATGGCCACGACGACGGAAACTCGGATAAATATAAAAGAAAATATATTGATCCGCAAGCCCGCGACTATTGTCCGGTCTACGAGCAAAGGGGACTGGTTCATATTGAGAGAGAACGGGTTGACGTGGACGAACTAGTTGAAGAAGATGAGGAACCGATTGAAGTGGAGGAACCGGTTGAAGAAGATGAGGAACCGGTTGAAGTGGACGAGCAAAACATTTAGAAAGGGAAAATTCATCAACCGAGCGCCACGTCAAGCGTGGACGCTCGAACAAATGAAAGCATTGTGTAGGGCTTGGATCCGTATTTCCGAAGACGGAAAAGTCGGAAATCAACAAAAAATGGACAACTTTTGGCAACGGATTCTTGACCGCTACAACAAACAACTTGGAGGAAGCACTCGAACCACACATCAACTCAACACAAAATGGAATAATTTGAACCATCAAATCTGGTTCAATGGCTGTTACATCCAAGCGGTATATATCATGGTCATCTTCTTTTATAATTTTAAATTTATTCGATATTGATCATTTTTAACTTTTTTAAATTATTATTTAGGAACGTTTACGAGCTAGTGGATCCGATAACTTGGATGTAATGAAGAAGGCGCAAAAAGATTACTCAAGGAGGCATAATGGTGATTTGAAACATTAGTTGTTGGGAAATTGTACGCCCCCATTCAAGGTGGGCCAAATGTCCGGTTGTAGGTTTTCTTCCGCATCGGATCATAAAAGGAAGTCATCGAGTTTGGAAAACTACACAACTCCTTCCAATGAAGAGACTTTTCCTACTTGGGCACCCAGCCTTAACGAAGACGCGGCCCAGACAAGAGCAACACGTAAAGCAAGGAAATTGGCCGATTCGTCTTCAAGTATTGGAAGTTTGGCCGAAAAAGTTGAAAAGTTTGCAAATGTGAGGGAAACGATGATGAAAGAGTTCATCGAAACACGGAAGAAGAAAGACGAGGATATCGCGACTTTGGTTGAAGAGCAACGAGCGGCTATTCGTGAGGATCGCATGGACCGGGATTTGAAGATGTTTACGGACCCGCATGATCATCTAACCGGAATGGTGTTGGAACTAATACTACAAAGAAATCGTGAAATAGCGACCCGTCATGGTTGATCATGCGATTTTTAAAATTTTAATGTTTACAATTTAGTATTTTTATTATTTTTGCAATTTGTATTAATGAATTATTATTTTTAATGTTTACAATTTAGTATTTTAATTCATTTGTATTTTTTTTAAAACATAAAAAAAGGTAGCAGGGTAGTTTTGTTTGGGAGGGTAACATTGCCACTAATAGAGGGTACTTGGAAGGGTAGTTGGAGCATTTGACATGACATAATTTGATTGTGTAATTTGAGAGGATAGTTTTGTTTGGGAGGGTACCACTCCCTCCACCCTAATAAGTTATATCCACCCTAATAAGTTATACAATATGTCACGGGTTGGCTTACGATTGTGCTTTGACTCACGTTGACTTTCTCATTTTGAGTTGATTTTTTTAAGCATGTTTTGATACGTCTTTGACTTCAAATCTTTCAATTTCTTAGTTTTTTTTTTACCTTTTTAAAGTAAGCCAAATAACCTGTCAAATCCATAAATGAGCAATTTAGACACAATTTTAATGATAACGTGAATAGTACCATCAGAATGGTTGTTTATGCATGAAATATATTTATAAATACTGGTACATCAGTTGGTAATGGTATAAAAACATTTTCATATTAGATTATCGTGTAAGCCTTCCGAGCATTTATCGATTATTCCAAGTTGGTCATTTGGTCAACATAAGAAAGACATATGTTATCTATGTTTTTACAGAGTGATGAGTACTCTCCTTAGTAAGATGTTGTAACTGGAATTTCTGTTAGTTCAAACTTTAAAGGTAGGAGGCAAGGTAGTGGATAAAGCCATAAAGGTAGGGTCGTTAATGCCACACTTAAACCATTGTACTTGTATAGTTGTATCTATACGATGAGATATATTTCTACACTATACTTTTTTGTTGTTTCAAATTCAAATTCAGAATTTAATTGAAAAAATAATGTTACTTTAGGATAATGGGACATTTGATCTTTTACGTGGAAAACCAATATAACCTAAAGCGACTTGAGTGCAAACCAAAGAAGAAAGAATCTATGTTGTTTTCCTAAATACAGAAGTGTAAGTTTTCAGATTTGCAAAAGTTTTGTAAGACTTAGATAAACCAAACCATATTTTTATGAAACTTATTTGGATGGTTAGAATGGCTGGAGCATGAAGGATAAAGCAAGACAAGACTTGATATAACGCTCATATTGCAAAGAAGAAGAAAAAGCAATCAGGTCGCTGGCGGTCGATCTAACCAATCGTGATTCGACCGCGACCATTGCAGTTTGGTTTTCTTGTTTCCTGCACACTGACCTATAAATCGAAACAATCTTTCCACTCAACTCTTTTGCTCTAAACTTTAATATGCTAAAATACAACAATATCTTTTGATTCCAAGTATATATCTAATCATCTTTTGAAAGAGAATCAAGAGTTCAAGATTTAGAATAAGAACAAGAAAGCAAAGTAGCAAACTATACATCATTCTTACTTATTCGTTTTGTATAAATAGTGCATGTACTGATTGTTATTTGTGAGATCGAGTGCTTGGTGTTATATGAGCTTAGTGTCACAATTATGATTTGTGACTTGGTTCTATTTGGGTTACTCACTGTATTGGCATAGTGACTTATTGTATTGGTTTGTGAACTACTATCTTGACATAGCAGATGGTGCATGTTGAATTCACTATCGTGACATAGTGAAAGTAGCGTAAAGCTAGTTGTATTGGTGGCTATATATTGAAGAAGGTGATAACTTCATTTGTAAAGAATACGCTTGTGACGGACATCCTAAACGGATTTGAGGAAATGTATAGTTGAGAAATTCTTGATCGAGGGATCAAGTATAGGACGTAAGGTTAGTTAATTAACACCAACTTGAATCTTTATCAATCGGTTTGTCACCTTCTTACCTTATCTCTTTACGTACTTATTGATTTACTTATTATTAGAAGTTAAAGTTGTATAAAGAATTTTTAAAAGGTTATTAGAAAGTTTAAGTTAAGAAAAATTATTCACCCCGTTTGGTATTCAACATATTTAATTATGTAAAAAGTAATAAAACTCCATTGTTTTGATAAATTTGTCATAACTAGTTATAAACATGTTTGATACAATAACTTTAATATGTTACAAATGTTAGCCAGTTAGGCACGTTTTAACGATATGATTATTGTGTCGACTCGTTTATGACTCGAACACAATACTAACTTGTTTCGTTTTATGTTGATTCATGTTGTGTTAATGCATCACATTATAAGGTGTCAATCTAAAGTCTTATTAGTAGCCAGGGGCGTACCCACATGTGCCCCGAGTGGCAGCCACCCACCCTGGAAATTTATTTTATTAGTATATGTATGTTAAAATTCCAACCGTCCTCGTAAAAATTTTCAATTGCTTTCAATCCGTCTCCAGTCTATTTTCAATTTTAAAATGTTATAACACCAAGTTAAAAAAAGGCAATGAATAATATAAACAAAATTTAAATTAAACTCAAGTTCATTATTAATTTTAATAAGCTAATTAAACGACCATTATGTTTTTGTATATTAAATTTGGTTTTACTGTCTTTTAACAATTAACATGACCATACCCGATCAGACCCAAACCGGTTCGAATATAAGAGAAAAAAAATTGAAATAACGATAATCAAACGAGTTTAAAAAAATTACGCCCCAATATATTAGCTATAATTTCCTTAATAAAAAGAAACTTTTTGGATCAAATTAAACTTATTATTAGTCATTTTAAAAGTTTAAAAGAAAAATAAAAGTATAATCTTAAAAAGTTGGATACTTAAAAGGAAATAATAAATTAACCGTAGCAATAAAGTGTACCCACTAACTGTAAAATTAACTGAATCATTTTTCATTTATTCAATCCTATTAAAAAATCGAAAAGACAAATATTCTCATATTTTAAAATACACCTCTCACTTGAAATAAACATCTTTTTCTTCCAGTCAATATACAAATGTTATATAATTTATTTCAAAGAAACGGGACCATAGTTTTTTAATATGTGGGTCATAAGTGAGATGAAAAGAATAAATGCCCAAAAATAACAACTCATATATTTAAAATAATATTATTTGACAATAATGTTTGATTTAATTATATTAACTGAAGTTTTTTATAATTAAAAAGATCTTCACTTGCTTTTTATAAGAATCTTAAATTTTATTTTACTGGGGGCATTAATTACAGTTCTTCCAAAATCCAAAAGAAACGACAAACAATATATATAAAAACACGATATATTTGTAGCACCACTACCATTCACCACGCTTTCCACCATTGTTGTCCTTTTTTCTCTCTCTGCAAGTGTGCGAAAAAGAAAAGTAAAAAGGGTTTCTGACTTTAAAGTTCGAATTACGATCAACGATTCTGTAACAGTTTGCGAAGAATCAGCATGAAGGAGATGATGAAGCAGAAGATGATGAACAGGTTTCACAAGCGCAATTCATCGACTTCTTCATCTGTTGATTTTAAATCTGGCGAAAAACTCGATTTCAAGTTCTCTAGTCTTCAAGCTCTTCAGGTTTTCTCTTTATATATATCGTGCAAGATGATTAAGTAGATAACTGTTCGTTTTTCCTATTTGTGTGGATTTTTAAGTCTTCGGGAAGACGTGTAGTGTCTAGCAAGTTTTGTGAAATTAATAATGAAGATTGATGATTGCACTGCAATCATGTTGTTTTGTTGAGTGGTTAACTTGGAAGATAAGTGAAGAAAATAAAATACTAGACAGAAAAAGTTATTTGATTAGGAAATATGTCTTCTGTTTATGAATATCTTGTATGATTGGATAGTATTGCTAATGTACCAAATATCGTAAAGGTTACACTTGGCCATCTGAACATTAAAACATCATGAATGCTATCCAATTATCAAAATGATTTGGGCGAAAAACTTGGAGAAAGGTTTTAAAATGATAAAAAAAAAGGTTTTGCCATATTTAGAGTTTTAAAGTAACAACAGGTTTCATGTATGATGAATCTACTTAAAAGAACTAAGTTTAGATTGATTGACAGAATATATTTGAGTTGATTATGGGCATATTTGTCAATTATGTTAGGGGCGGTTTTATCAATTTACAAATTTTCTGCAGAATTTTTGGATGAAATTGTCACGAATGATATCAAATTGATATTTAGATGGCTTCCTAATTCTGATTTGATATTTGGGTAACCTTAGTATAACCTTTTGATTACTTGATTTGCTTATGAAATTAATTATCCCTATTTTAGTTGCACAAACCTAATTTGGTGCATCTGTTTGAAACGTGGTACACTAAGGTTACACTAATTTGGCACGACATGTATTTCTGGGTCAAAATTGCTCAAAAATAGAGTTTGTAGGAGGCTTATATGTAAAACACAACCAAAGGGATGAAGAAATTATGAAATGTTTAGTTGATAAAAAGGTTGATATGTAAAACAGACGAGACAGACGCAACTTCCAGTTGTATATTAAACTTTTTTAGTTGTACATTCAGCAACTCCTCACGTACGTGATTCGCGCGCTCCGCGCTTTGCTTCGGCTTTTGGGATATAAACACCCAAGAGCGTTACGCGCTTTTTAACTCAATGTTGTGTACATGAAACGGTTATAACCGCATAGGATAATAATTTGTTTAATAATCAACATTTTGGCAAAAATATTTACTATCTGAGTAATGGATTATCTTAAATCTTAATACTTTCAGTTACAAGAATCAATTTCAGTAAAAATGATGAATGAAATCCGTATGTTGTAGAAACTGGCCCATGTTAGATTCAAAGTAGCTATCATTTTAGTTGCAACCGATATTTTTTGTTTGTTAGGATTTCATTTTCACACTTTCTTTGCAACTGTGATTTGTATATGCAGGTACCCACAGGATGGGATAAACTTACATTGTCTCTCATTTCCATAGAAACAGATAAAACTGTTACAAAAACAGGTAAAGCGTCGGTATATAATGGAAATTGTCGGTGGACAGAAACATTATCAGAATCCATTTGGATTTCTCCTGATGACTCATCAAAAGAGCTTCAACAATGCTTGTATAAACTTCTAATCTCAAAGGTATATCTTTACCTGTGAACTGAAATTTATAATTTAAAAACTAAAATTAAAATTTTTATTTCTTATTTTTGGCAGGGATCAACTAGATCTAGCATCCTTGGAGAGGTTAATGTTAATTTGGCTAATTATTTGAGTTCTGAAACTTCTCTTCCTGTTGCACTACCACTAAAAAAGTGTGAATATGGAACCATTTTACAGGTATCATTATTAATATTATTATCTAGTATATTTTAAGAAAAAGAAAACCACAGCAAAATCGTATTTTACTAACTTTTATGGTTATGTTTGTAACTTTGAAAAATAAAAAATCTATAATATTAATGGGATCAGGGATTTTTACAAGAATCTAAACAATACATTTTATCTTATAACTTTTTTTTTTTTTTATAAAAAGGGTGATATTTTAACAGGCCCAAGTTAGAACAGCAGAAAATTATTATCTAGTATTAATCTAAATAGGTTCTGTTGAATTATGGGTTATATGGTATTTAGTTTGTAAATTTTTTAAGTTAAGACATTTGTTATGAGATGAAGTCCTGTGTTTGTTCTCAGAAGGAAGAATTTGGATTATCTGTTTGCAGGTGGCTATTAAGTGCTTAAATCCTCGACCAAATTTAAGGTTTGCTTCTAAACAAAGTTTGTAAATAATTAACATTAATGTTTTCTCCTCCAAATATCGCAAAGGTTGTAAGTTTTAAAAGACTAACGGGCTGCATGTTTCATGGAAGCAGATGGCAAGAAACAAATTTTGTTGCAGAAGATGTTAATTCAGAATATAGTGATTTAGATAACGCGTCAGATGTACCACATGGTGCAAATCTTAATAATGTTGGATCTTCATCGTCCAATAGCATTCCTGATACCTCTCTTGCAAGAGGACTTCATAGCAGGGTAATTTTCACTAAATTTTTATGACAAGTTTTATTGCTTATAATCTTATATGAATACGCGCAAGATTTAATTTTTTTGCAATTAATTTTAATTGCACAAATGGTCCCTTGTTGCAGAAAGTAACATGTTTGGGTACTAAGGGTTTCAAAAGTGTTTCTAATAGGTCATTCAAGCTTTGTAGAATAGTCACCAAGTTTCATAAGTGTTTCACTTAGGTCATTCAAGTTTAAAATGTGTTTCAATTAGGTCACTCAACTTTCATGTTTTATTTAAATTATGGGTTTTAACATGTTTTTTTTTTTGCATGATTCTTTTTGTTTCAGTTAGAAAATATATTTTTTGTTTTTTTGATACTAATATGGAGCGGTGACGTGAATTTGAGTATCTTTTTTCTATTTTTTAAATGAATTAACCAGTTTTTTTAATTTTTTAATATAATTACATAAATTAGAAATTTCAACTCTAATATCCTATCTTCCAATCCATTACTTTCTTGAAACAAACAAAATTCAATGATTACCCGATTCGAAAGTTTAGTGGCCAAATTTGAGCAAAAGATGCATCAAAGACCTAATTGGAACACTTTTGAAAGTTAGGTGAGACCAAAATACCCTTTGACTTTTTGAATAGTCAAAGTTTAATGGAGAAAATTCAAAGGGTATTTGTCATTTCACCCTATTGTAACAGAAAAGATATCGGAATTTAGCATTAATATTAAAACTAGTTACAAAACTGAAAGCATAAAACTCAAACATGTTACTTTCCGCAAACCACAGGGACCATCTTTGTAATTTACTCTTACAATTATGATTTCATTTAATTTTTACGCTTTTATAGGACACAAGTTTATCAACAGTGAGATCATATCATAGTTTTGATTCAATGGATTCTTTTGGGAGGGAAAGTTCGGTTAGTAATGCAAGTGAAGTCGCAGTTGATATAAATGGAAAACCAGAGTCAACCGGTGTGGTCAACTCTTACGATTCTCCTAGATCAAACCGTTCAGGAAAGAATCTTCTAAATCAAAGACAAGATTCCGGAAAAGTTTCACATATTCCCGCATCTCCGTTAAGAAATTTCAATTCATCTGAATTTGTTCTAGATGCAGAGGGGTCCACACCTGAAGAACTTAAAGCAGAAGCAAGATCATGGGAAAGAAATGCTAGAAAATTAAAAGTTGATCTTAATTTATCAAGAAGTGAAACTATTAATCAAACGAAGAATCTTGAAAACGTGAGTTTGGAGCTTTCTGCATTGCAAAAAGAGTGTAAAGGATTGAAAGATGAAATTAAACATCTGAAAAACCTTTTAAATGAGTCAGCGGTTAAAGAACGCGAAGCTGATGATTTAAAAATTCAAGTTCAGAATAAAAATGATATTCAAGCAGAACTTGAAGAAATGTTGAAATTTCAGAAGGATTTGAATGAGGATTTGTCTTTACAGTTGAATAAAACTCAAGAATCTAATCTTGAACTTGTTTCTGTTCTTCAAGAACTTGAAGAAACCATTGAAAAACAGAGATTGGAGATTAAAAGTCTTAAATCATCAGATCAATCATCTGGTGACATCATCAAGAGTATTGAATCATCAGAACAACCATCAATTGACAGCTGGAAATTAGAGGTTGAATTGCAAAAATTTCAGGAATCACAAAAAAATTTGGAAAATACAATTTTCCATCTGGAGAAAAGTTTGGAAGAAAAAAGTCAAACTTTAATGGATAATGAATCAGAATGGAGAAAAGAATTAAATTTGAAAGATGAAGAAATAAATAATTTGAAAGCAAAATTATCAGAAGCTGTTGATGTACCGGTTCTGATGGAAACCGAGTCACGGATGATAGAAACTCATGATTATGATGAAGAAGTCAAAGATTTGAAAGAGAAGATTCTAGAACTTGAAAGGGATTGTAATGAACTAACTGATGAAAATATGGATCTTCTTTTTAAGCTTAAAGAATCAAATAAGGATCTTTTAACTGACGACAGTTTTATCAAATATTCAGCTCAGTTGTCTGATTTGAAAAAAGAAAATAAGCGATTGGAAGAAAGTTTGAAACTTTTGCAACAAGAATTAGATGATACAAAAGATTCCCATATTTCAGGCAACAAGATTCTTGAAAAGAAGATATTGGAGTTAGAGACTCATAATCATGAATTAGAGGGACAATTAGCAGAATTGGAAGAAGATAATCTGGATTTATCGGGACGCGTATCTGGATTAGAACCTCAATTAAGATATTTAACTGACGAAAGGGAATCAAGTCGGTTACAAACAGAGCATTCAGAATCTCAAATTTTGAAATTACAGGAGGAAATTGGGAAATTGGAAAATGAATTAGAAATTACTAAAGTTGATATGAGACAAAAAGTTCAAGAAATGCAGAAAAAGTGGTTAGAAGCTCAAGAAGAATGTGAGTATTTTAAAAAAGCAAATCCTAAATTAGAATCCACTACAGAAAATCTTATGGAAGAATGTAGTTTGCTTCAAAAATCAAATAGTGAATTAAGACAGCAAAGATTAGATTTAAATAATCGATGCACGGTTCTTGAAACCAAATTAAAGGAATCAGAAGATAATTTCTTGAAGTTGTTGAAGATTTCAGAAGATTTGGAAGTAAAATTATCATCAATGATAGATGATATTGAATCGAAAGAGAAATTGTTTAATTCAGGAATTGATGATTTACATTTGAAATTTAAAGAACACACAGAGAAGTGTGTGAAAAGTGAAAACATGTTGAATCAGATGTATTCAGATAAGGTTGTTGAAGTTGAAAACCTTAAACAAGAAGTAGAACATTTGAATTTACAAATATCATCAACTCATGATGAAAGAGATAAAATGGCTTCAGATGCAGTACTTGAAATGCATGTTTTACGCGCAGAGAAGGGTAAATTGGTAAATTCCATTGCAGAAGTTGAAGAAAAACTTAAATTATCTGAGAAAAAGGTTGAAACCATCCAGGTTGAATACGAAAAAAAGATTTTAGATCTAACGGTTGAGATTTCAGCTTCCACATGGAACCATGAAGAATTAGTGGCTAATTATCAGAAATTAACCGAATTGTTGGATAATACAAGATCTAGTGAAGAAAAATTGAAAAACACAGTTAACGAGCTTTCTGCTGATATCAAATCTTGTGAATACAAAATCAGACAATTTACAGAAGAAAATTCAAGTCTTAAAGACCAATTACAAAGAATCCCATTGTTGCAGGATGAAACTGTGACGCTTAAAAACGCGGTAAACGATATGAAATTTGAAAATGAAAGATTATCAGCGTCGTTACAAGTGATATCTGATGATTATCAACAACTAAAAGAAGAAAACACTTCATTAATTCAAAAAGCAGCTAACTTGCAGAAGTCTGTGATTGAATTAGATGACTATAAACGGAATAAAATCGTTATGGAAGAAAAACTTTTGAGACTTGAAGGTGATTTAGCTGCTAGAGAAGCATTAGGTGCACAAGATGTTGAGTTGAAAAATGAAGTTGGTCGGTTAAAGCGGTCAAATAGTCAACTGCAATGGAAAATAAACCGTCTTCAAGAGGAAAAAGATGAATATGTAAAGAAAATGCAACTTTCTGATGAACAAAAGCAAGAACATGAAGTTATTTCAGTTGGATCAGATAGTACAAACAGTCTTCATGAGGAAACGAAGCTCGCAGAGGTCCTGTCATTTTCTTTTTTATATATTATTATTACTATTATATTTTTTTATCTTTTATCTTCTAACATTTACTTTTTCACTCGATAGGATGTGGAAGTTAATAATAAGGTTAACTCGAGAATCCAATCTTTAGAAATCGCACTTGCGGAGGCTTTGGAGACTAATGAAATGTATAAACTACAGCTTAAGAGGTTTGTGCGAAATAATTCTTTTTGATTAAAACCAAGTTTTATTTGCATGTTATTATCTTAAGTTGGAGTTAATTACACATATGGACCCTGTGGTTTGGGCAAAGTAACTGATTTGGGTACTAAGTTTTAAAAGTAACAAGTTTGGGGTTTATGGTTTTAATTTTGTAACGAGTTGGGTATTAATGCTAACTCCGTTAACTTTTTTGGTATATATAAGAGAAACAACCAAAATACCCTTTGACTTTTTGAATAACCAATGAAAAGTGAAAGGGTATTTTGGTCATTTTCACCCTATTTAACGGAAAAGTTAACATTAATACCCAAAGTCGTTACAAACTGAAGCGCAAACCCCAAACTTGATAGTTTTAAACTTTAGTACCCAAACATGTTACTTTACCCAAACCATAGGGACCAAACTTGGCAATTTTGGACCTTGAGTTACGGCCCCAATAAATAACCCACACGGGTCAAACTTAAATAGCTATAGATGAAACGGGTCAAAACCCAAGATATAACTTTTTGATGCATACAACCTCCTAAATCAATTTATTGATAAATTTTAGATTACTTATTTCTCGCAATCATATTTAACGTATTTTTCATGTATATATATACTAACTAACTACTGTTATCATATCATAAAATTTCAGCTTTATGTCTGAGACACCCGTTGGTGAGTCGGAGATTCCCGTAAAGGCAGAAATTGAAAAAGAAGATAAGAATATAATTATTATTTCATCACTTGAGAGGGAGTTAAGTGAACTTCAAGAACGTTATCTCAACATGAGTCTTAAATATGCAGAAGTAGAAGCTCAACGTGAAGAACTTGTTTTGAAGCTAAAAGGTAATGGTACTGGAAGAAGCTGGTTTTCATAAAAAAAAAAATCTTCAAATATTTACCAAAATCGCGTCATGAATCGATGATAATTATATGTACGAGGAAGAAAATGAGCTTATATTGTTGTTAATGTATGGTGTAATGCTATATATGAAACCAACAAGAGTATATAAACAAGTTAAAAATGGTGAGGTAGATAATTTTTATTTTTTTGGAAATTTATCTTGTTCGAGAGAGAGAAATTTTCATTCATTTGTAAAACAGTGTATGTCGATTGCATTTACCCTATTCTCGATTTGTAATTTGTATGGCAAATGCTACTCGGTTTAATTTCGAGATTAAATTGTTGAATTGACAAGTAGTAACTTAAAAGACCTTTTAAACCTTAAGAACCCATTATCATGACTGATAAAAAATTACAATCACATAAAAAACAGTTTGCGTGACAATTGAAATGTGAGCTTTAAGGGATTATAGACAAAATACCTCCTTGCGAAATTAGCGAAGTTTATGTAGAAAACGGGAATTTATTTTGTAAAACAGATTTGGAGGTGATGTGTAATTTTGTTCAATATAATGGAATATTTTTCTAGTAATCTTATTAAATTAAAAAATAAATAAATTAGAAGTTAAATCAGTTTTCACCAACATATACCTCTATCAAGTGGTGGAATTAAAGAGATGAAGCAAATGAACCCGAGTCCATAACCACAGAAAATAGAATGAATTGACTAATGATGTTTGCATTTATTATTAATAATGGTTGCTCATGAAAAGAGACTTGACAGGGGTAGATTGGTCCACAAACAATAAAAGATCAGATGGGAAAACATGAGTCATGACCTGGAATTATATTATGACTACTCTTACAAGACAGGCAATTGTAAAGCATGATGCAATTTCTCAACAACTCTGATAATTATGTACTCAAACAAATCAAACACCAAATATGCAATATATATATATATATAAGACTCTTGCTATTTGGACACCCTCACCCATTTTCCCACACTCCTGCCAACCCTATACGCCACGTATAGGGCTATACGTGGCGTATAGGGCACTTTTCACCGACAACCTCGTACCTCGT
>WOUH02000041.1:3010313-3025383 GCA_009936405.2 Stevia rebaudiana | reverse complement strand
CCAAAAGCTAAACCCTAAAAGCTAAGATTAAAGGGTTTGACGAGACGGTTCTAACGCCGCTGAAATGAGTTTAATCGGAGTTCGTTTGGGTCGGTTATGAGAAAATTAAAATCCTCCTTACCCTCCTTACCCTAAGCCTCCTCCTTATTTGAACCAAACCCATTGTATATATATATATATATATTAAGTTAGTATGTTGTGAACACTTAAATCAAATTAATGTTTTGACTTAAATTTTTATCATTGTATAAATTATGGTTTGGGGTTTTAATATTATTCATTAGAAACTTTTTGAATTTAAATTCCTTTAGTTGGTAATATAAAAATTAAAGAAATGTCAAATTCAAATTTTAAATAGAGTAAACGTAAACTGATGTTTTCATCCTTGAGGTTTGCAAGGCTTTAGAGTTTCAATTCATCCTTAACAGTTTCCGTCCCTGGACTCTTAACAGAAAACCGTTAAAGACTTGAAAAGTTAGGGACGAAAACTGTTAGGAGTCGAAACGTTAGGGACAAAACTTTTAAGACTTCAAATGTTTAGGATGTTTAGGGACGAAAATTGTTAAGAGAACTAAATCAGATAATAACAAATTTAAATGATTTTGGAAATTTAAATATATTTTAAATTTAAAGATAAAAAAAATCTAAAAAAATTAAAAAATTTGTGATGTTGTCATGTGGCATTATTTGGAATCATTTATTAGAGTTAGATGAATTTAAGGCAGATGTATATTTACCATCAGCCTCAAATAGTTTTTCAAATTGCGTGCGTGTAACAAAATAAACAAATTCCAGCAAACAAAAGGCATAAAAGAAAAAGAAAAAGAAAATATGGAGTACCTGTACAGTAGTGAATCAATTTGACTATCACAACAAACACAACAAGTTCCCTTTTTTACTTGAACCCATTTGCATCCATCTTCAGAAGTTGCTCCAACATTACCTACATGTCATTTAAATATATTTGTAAATTCCTTTTTTCTGTATAAATGTAAAGGTTTCATAAATGTAAAGGTTTCATGTAAAAAAAGTAGCTAAAAACAACAGAACGACATGAAAACCGCTAACGTGTACTAAATCACTCAAGGAATCATATTATGAGTAAAATAATAGAATCTTTCATTTGACACACTAATAAGTGTTGATATCAGCCCGACCCGCATTTACTAGAAACTATTATTATCTGTTTAAAAGTCTATAAACCTGATCGATTTAAAGCAGCAGAAACTTCTTGTTTAACGGACCGTTGCAACTCAAGTTGCATATCCATACAAGCTTCAAGCATCTTCTGCATATGACTCATGCCTTGCTGGAGTCGTGACATGTCAGCTCTCAAATCACTAATCATTTCCCACTCCTAAAATAATTATTATTTAATTTAATTAATAACAAATTACGAGACGATGATACGATAAAACATGATCAAATGATTGACTTACAAGTTCTGAACGATGGATCCCATGACGAGACCAACTAGAGTGAGGTATATCATGGTGGTGCCAAATTGGTTGTGGTGGTGGTGCTGGCGGTGATGGTGCGGTTAGTGGCGGTCTATCGACGGGTTCATGCAGTTCTTGGCGGCTGTCTGGTGATGTTGGGATCGGTGAGTTTCGGTGTAGATCCCAATCGATGTGACCGCGACCTTGTCTTTCAACGTATGATTGGATTAAATGATCCAAACTCTCGCGGAATCCGCTTCTAAGAAGATTAGAAACACTTCTCCTATGATAAAGAACATAATATGTTACAAAAATAAATAAATAGTTAATTACATGTGGTTTGCGAATAGTTACAGTTTTGGGTACTAAGGGTTTAAAGTAGCAGGTTTGTGTTTTATGCTTTCGATTTCATAACGAGTCTAGGTATTATGTCTAACTTACGTTAATTGACCAAAATACCCTTTGATTTGTCACCGTTTGACGTTGACTGGTAAGCAAGTCTAGAGGGTATTTTGGTCATTTAACACTTTTAACTGGAAAAGGTTAACAGAATTTAGCCTTAATATCCAAGCTTGTTTTGAGAACATAAAAACCAAAACTGTTACTTTAAACCCTTAGTACCCAAACCTGTTACTTTCTGCAAACCACAGGGACCATCTGTGTAATTAACTCATTAAGAAATTACAACACGAACCGTTTTTCCTACAATTACAAATGTAAAAATTACTAACGAATTCAAACTTTAAATGTGAATTACCTGCTTAAAAGTTCTCTTAATTCCATACTGTAAACATTGTCATCATCTGGTGCATGAAACCTATTGGCTCGCCTAACCGGAACGGTTCGTCGGGTTCTTGGCAGTTCAGAAGGTTCATCAGACCAAGTTTGAACCGGTTCATGTGAACCAGGTTCACGCCAACCATCATCGGTTTCTTGCATACGAACACCACCGACTTCACTTTCTGAGTTTTCTTGAACCCAATCATTACCTGAACTTTCTTGAACCCAAACATTATCAACATCTTCTGAACCCTGATCCTGCCAGTCTTCAATTACATCAACCGTTGATTCCTGATTTGTAATTTGAACCGTTGCATCAGTTTCCAAACTTCTCACATGATTTGAAACCTGATAAACTATGGTTTCTTGATCCAAAGATTGATCTTGTTCTTGATATTCATGATCAATCTGGTTTTGAGTGTTTGCATGAGTTTCATCGTTGTTAGATGAGTTTTCGGGTTGACTGCTTACTTGACCACGAACAATGTTTTCTAATCTGAACCGAAACCCTTCCCTGATAAAAAAAAATTAAAAATTCATATATTCTGACTTGCTTTGACTTTTGGATTCTGAGTTCTGACCCGTATATAAAGTTACCCGTTTGACCCGTTACCCAACTCGTTCACCCTGCTTACTTGACCACAAATGGTGTTTTCTAATCTGGATTGAAACCCTTCCCTGATAGAGAAAAAAAATCATATATTCTGACTTGTTTTGACTTTTGACCCGTATATAAGGTTACCCATTTGACCCATTACCCAACCCGTTGACCCGTTTTCCAAAATGTACCTGAGACCAGAAACGGTATGTCGTTGTCTCAACTGAACTAACTCACTTGCTGCCATTGACGGAAGTCTTTCTTCCTCAACGGGTCTTTCATTTCTTAAAAATCTGCCTCTAAGTAATGACTGATTAATTAAAACAAATGTTAATACTCAATCATCTTAGTAACAAAACTGTATAATTGATGACTAATAGTAAAAAAAACTTACTTGAATTCGGTTTCTATGGGCAAAATCGGAAACAGCGCGATGTTCTGTTAACCCCTGAAGTTCTCTTTGGCGTTCTCTCTCGGCCCTAACAAGTAGGTCAAGTAAAGCTTGTCTACCGCGTAACCGTAGCATATCGCGTCTAATATGCTCTGGTTGACTTTCATCTTGGTCAACACTTGACCTATCATGAGTTTGATCATGAACCGTTGCGCTTTGTTCGTCTCTATGACTGCCACGCGACCCCCTTTGTTGACTAGTCATTTGAACCCACTCTCTCACGATCCGAACCCGTTCACGCTCGGTCTCGCCAAGCCACTCGGCTCGCGGGCTACCGTTTCTAACGGGTTCACTAGACGAATGGTCAGTGGCACCGGTGGCATCAGTTGCATCAGTGGCACCGGTTTCTCTCCATCCTTGGACAATAAGCCTCACTCGTTCCCTATCGGTTTCAACATCAACCTCAACCGAGTCACGAGACGGTTCATGGGTAGAACCGTCATTTTCTTGATGCTCGTTTTCACTCGCGTGTTCACTCGCGTGACTTTCTGACATATTCGAGCCCACGCCACTTTGTTGCCTAAGTCTTTCTCTGACTCTTTCACGGGCCCGATTCAACACATGTTCATCTTCCAATTCGCGCCACATTTGCAAGATCGACGACGCGCGCGTGTTTATTCTCTCAACATTCCCCTGTCTCGGGGATTGAGACTCGGGTTCCCTCAAAAACGACGAACCGAGCATAGAAACCGTTTGCAAACCGGCTAGAGCCATCAGTTCAGACTCGCGGTTCCTTCTCTCAATTGTGGTGATCATTTCTTGAGCTTGTCGTGCAGCCCACCGGCTCAAAATACGCGATTGTCGCCTTCTGGCGGCTGAAGTTTCGGCTAGATCATCACCTTCAAGATCTGACCGCCTTCTTCTTCTCACAAGCATATCAGTATCAATAACTTCATTTTCATCTTCATCTTCACCATTATGACTGCAGGATTCAAATGACATACAATCATCCAACTGGCTTCTCATCAATTCTTCTAACCTACTTTCAAATTCTGAACATGTATCAGTAGTGCTTTCAGGCTTCTGTAATCGTTGTAGTTGAACATCAGTCATCTTCTCGGTTCTCAATAACTCTTTCCACCTAGAAATTCACTAAAAAACAAACCTAAATACAAAATTCATCGTTTCTGAAGCTCATCAACCAATTCAATACTCCAACCCTAGATTAAATATCGGGAATTAATCCAATTCACAAGAAAAAGCATCATTACCAGAACAAAATCGTGTCTTTATGATCAACGCGATGATTCGATATGAAACTGAAAGAATCTGAATCAAGATCCATTAACCTAGAACAGAATCGAAGGTGTAGACTGAGAAACAGAGAAAACGTACCTCTGAAGCTATGTCTTCGATCTTTACAATATAAGAACCCGGAAATTATCTTAGGTCAGATTAAAAGGAAATTCGAATCGGTTAAGAAGAACCTTCCGACAGAATCAGATCAAAAAGTATACGACAGTGGATATAGAGATGGAATTTGTGTTTTGAATGATAATCTTGTTTCAGATTGAAGGATTGTTTGTGTATTTTGGGGATGAACTGAAACCTAATACCGGTCTTTAAGAATTAGAACTTACACGTCATAACTTATCATAGACCAAGTATGGATGGAGTTTTAACCAAAGGAATAATGTGTTAAAACATTTTATTTTTTTTTTTGCTGATACGCAAAATTGCTAACATGCCATCTTATTTTTTATTTTAATGCATTATGTCACATAATATTGGATTTAACACTTTTAGTTATTAATCTTTAAACACATAAAATGATCATTTTCTAACATACAAATAGGTATTTTGTAATGACTTATCACCCATATTGCGTAACATAAATTTACATCTAAACTCAATTAAGTTGAGGTGGTTCTTAATTGGTAATAGAAGTTAGGGTCAGGATTAAATAGAAATTATACTTATTGTAGGAAGAGTATAATTGATTTTAATTTTTTCATAAACGACTCAAACAAACTTCGATTAAACTTATTTCAGCAGTGTTAGAAACGTCTCGTTGAACCCTTATATCTTAGCTTTTATGTTTAGCCTTTATGCTTTAGTTTTTGAGGTTTAGCCTTTAGGTTTTATCTTTAAGGTTTAGTTTAAAAATGTTTAGGTGTTTCTTTTAAGTAGGGGTAGGGGCTTAGGTTTTTGGAGGTGAGATGAAGTGAAATAACCAAAATAATAATACTTTGTTTTTATAAAATCTGTATGGAAATATTAACAATTGGTTCAAGTATTATTAGTATTATCATAAACAAGAATCAAAGTTAACTACAAGGGGAGATGAGTAAAGCTCATATAACTAAAAGGGTGTTAAGTGAAAAATTGAAAATTCATTTTAGGAATGGATGACGTATTCTTCATCACCATTAGGGGCGCAACATAGTCTGGGCCAGTGGTTGCCCGGGTGACGGTTGATTTTTTCGCCCGTAGTGTAAATTTCGTGATTTCGACCGAAATTATTTATATATATATATATAGGTCGGCCACTCATGAAATCTCTTAAAATTCTACATATATGATCTTGGGCACCCATTACAAACTTATCAAGCTCCGCCACTGATCACCATCGTTCTTCCTTTCCGACAAGTTTGTTGTTACCGACTTCGCAACATTTACGTGACTTCATGGTTATCTATAACATCGATCAGATCTATTATAAACACTTGTTCATTGTAAATCGTTTGAAAGCCTCACATGACCCGATCCTGCCCTCCGATTATGAAGAAATCACCACTTTCAGTCGCGAAGCTCACCTCGGTTAATTACCGATAGTCACCGGTTTGTCCCGTCTCAAGAACGAGTCTCTGACTCAACAGTTTTGTCTGTTCGGAGCAGCAACTAAGCAACAACTAAGACGCCATTTCTGTCTCTCTACTGTTCCATGATCGATACTTTGAAGGTACAAATCAAACCCTTTTGAGTGCTATTAGCGTAGACGGTTAATATATATCGAGATCTTGAAGTTATTGAAAATCCGACGGACGGAAACTGAAATCGAAGAAGACGGTCTGAGTCTTATTTGGGACTCACGTGAGGTGTGGGTCTTAATGTCAAAATGAACTAAATATAATTTGAATATTAAATAATGATATTTCATTTCTTTCGATTCCTCTTTTCAAGTTTGACCTAGCTCCTTTAGAATGTTTGAATCTGATATAGTCGAACCAGTTATTTTAATAAGACTCGTAGATCTTTGGTCTTAATCAAACTTAAACTAAATTCTTAAGAGTCTGAACTCGAGAGTCACGTTTTCACCAACAAAACTTGCACGTAATATTTTAAAACACATCTGAAAGTTAACTCTTATGTAGCTTTTGATGGTCAAATGGGAACAAGTTATCTTAGTCACAGTTTCTGTAGTCACGGTTTAAGGTTTGGATAAATCTGAACTCCTCTTATTATATGTGAATTTGTGTTCAACCTGATGCGTTAGGTCAGGGATGAACATTCTAAATATGATCCTGTTTGTTTATATATGATATCTGTCCGTTTATTTATGAAACTATTACTTGACTCGCCATAGGAATTTTTGTTATCATTTATATGATTATGCATGACCCTAATTAGACTTGCTTGATTAAATACTTGTTAGAATTAAGAGACTTCATCTTTTTATTTTAATTATATTATGATCTGTCAATCTGAACTCTAACACCCGAGCAACTCTATCTATGGGGGTTCCATAGACTTGTCATTGCGGCACCGATGACTTGGCACCATCCGTGGCGGTGCGATTAGACACGACGTCTCTATTTTATCTGTATATATGTGTACTCGGAGAAGTACTTAGCTATATATATGTTTTGAGGCATATGGACTGTTCCTAGGATATATCTGTTTCTGGTGAATGGTAAGTGTATGTTAACACCCCATTGCACATCTCTGGTACTTTGGGTCTGCATTGGGTATTTTCGTAAATCTGAATATGTTAAACTGTCTGATATTTGATGATATGAAAGCTATTAACCTTGACATATGGTTATGCTAAGTATGATTATGTAAATCCGAGAAAGGTTAAACAATGTAAAGTGTTGATATGAAATCTGTAAACTGCCATGTGATGATAAATTCTGAACTGTTTCTGAGTTACTGACTTGTGATTTATTCTTTGTAAATCTAATGACATGATATGCATGTATGTATATATCTACTGTTGAAACTGTACTTGTGTCAGTTTCTATTGTTTTATCCCACTGAGCCTTGCTCAGCCGCATTTTTCGTCGCGGTAGTTTTGCATGGGGACAACGGGAATGAGTGAAGAGGGAAACAAGCTAGGATATTTGGATAGCAAAAACTACAGAGATCATTATTATCATTTATAAGGATTTTTAGTGTTTTTAAAACATTTAATTTTATGGTTATAGACTTATGTAAGAATCTGGATGTTGGTTATTTTTAATAATGGATTATCTAGTATCTCTGATTTACTGTACCGTGTGACACGTCAGCCCTAACCGGGTTGGGGTGTTACAATTTAAATCATTTGTGAAATTTGCTACATATTCATCTCACCTCTGAACATGAGATGCAGCAGCAGTGAGCTCAGCCACGTGGGTATTTTGATTTTCAATATAATTAGATTGGATAGCAATGTGCGCATATTTTTGCTCCATTTCATTTACCAATCTGGTGATCTCACAACTTTGATCATAAATTATCTGTTGAAAATTTTGAATGGCTAATTCAGATGCTTCACCAGCTAAAGATGCATCAGCTAATAGTTGATTGATCAATTTGTCTTTTTCTTCAAGTTGAGCAGAAAGAAAGCTTAACAATGTTGGTACCATTTTTGCTGCAGGGGACAGTTGCAAAGTTGGTTGTTGAAGTTGTTGTTGTTGATGATGTTGTAATGATTCTTGTTCTTGCTCATTCGACTGAGAATGAACTTGCAGTATTTCTTGTGTGATAGACAGATTAAGTTCTTCTGTTACAGAGAGATTTATCTCTTTTGTTTCTGAAAGACTAATTTCTTCAGTCATTTGTTGTTGGGAGTTTGCATCATCTTGTATATTTTGTTTATCAACATCTACAGGAGCAGTATATATTGACAAAATTTCTGTTGCAGCTATGGAAGGAGAATTGTTGGGAGAAAGGTCAAGATTTGCATCAATTTGTTAACCATCAGGCCCTGCCTGTAAATTACCAAATCCCAATGGGGATCGGATTTCATGTGGTGGTGAGAATGCTTGTTCATTGAAATTGTTACCCTCATCTCCTTCATCATCATCATTGTTTTCATCATTTCCACTGTTAATTGCTGCTATCACCAGATTCATCACTGTCATTACTATCAGTTTCACTGTTATTATCATCACCATTCCCTTCATCATTTTCACTTTCTCCACTTTCTTCACTATCTTCATTTTCTTCATTATCTTCATCATCAGATTCATTTGGTGCAGCATCATCATCTAAATTTACATCCTGTTCACCTAAAAGTGCATCTTGCAAATCAATAAATATCTGTGGGAATTCGACATCCACACCACCATCAAACGATCCTCTTTTTATTTGAGAGAACACACCATTATCTTGGTGGATGAGGCCATGGATGACTTCTCTGTAATGTTGAACATTTGGAAGAAGTTGATTTATGATCATTTGCAGAAATCTGGGATACATTAGAAATTTTGAGGCTTCTACATCCAAGTTTGAGACCATTGCCTTAAAAAAGGTTCTTGAAAAATTGAAAGAACAGATAATAAAACATACATCATCATTGATGACAATCCCATAGGTAATTCAAACCATCCGGATATCCTCTTTGATAGACAATGTTGAAGTGTGTGTGCTAGATACTTCCATTTTGGTCCCATTTTTCCTTTCAATATTTGTCTCCTTGGCATACCACATGTATTGCCAATGAAGTTTTCAAAGAATCCCAGTATCTCATTTTCATTAATCTCCAAAACACCATTTTGATCATCACCAAATTGTTAGACTTCTCTGATGATCTGTTCTGAAACAATCAATTCTTGACCCCCTACTGTTGCAGTGATGGTTGGATGATTATCATGAACTGTCTTTACTGCTGAGGTCCAAAAGTCATTAATCGTTTGTCTATATAAGATTGGCTTAGTAGTTAGAGAATGCACTAAATGTGTTCTGTTCATGAAGTGCAACATTTCTCTAAACCCATGTGCTTTAGGGTGTGTTTAATTGAGAAAAGCACACACGTTGTCTTCCCGTGAATAAGGGAGAAGAGCGATATCTGCATAAGACAGTCAAATAGTTTAGGACAAGTTTGGATTTTATCAACTGTTAATCTAACTGACCATAAAATCAACTGGTTGGAGTTATTTGCATGTTTTTAGTTGATTTTATCGTATCGGGTTCTCTAAAATTACTTTTAGGTACTATCGTTACGATTATCAGTTAGGTTTAGATTCAGGTGATGATTTTAAATGAAATTAAGATGAATAACTTGTTATTAACCTTTAAGTACAGTAGATTAACAAGTTTTGAAACTTAAAGATGAAGAAATTTTGAAGATTTGAAGTTATCGAGCGACGGTTTCTGAGGTTTAAAGGGTTCTGATGAGAGGATTTCGCGTAAGAACGATTTTGAAGGTGATAAGTGATAATTTGATTTTAAAATCCTTTTATAGTTTTTCAAATTTAGTACGAGGATCAAAAGTGAAACATTTAATGATAAAAACAGACTGCCATGCTGATTTCATTTAAAACTCACGTACTCCCCCTAAAGCTGATTATTTTACTCAAATTTTGCGAAGTGTTGAAGTTTGTTCATTAGTAATGATGAATTACAACATCAGTAGTAGTGACTTAAGCTGTCAGCACTTCAAACTTCAAACATTTGTGATTGATGTTTTGGTTATTAGTAGTGGTGAGTTGGTTAACTTTTCAGGCAACTTTGACTCATGACCATCAGCAATGATCATTTGTTCAGGAATCATTGTTACTTAACCAATATCTTGAGATTTAAAATTTTGAGTATCAGCATTGGTTAATAGTTCCGGTAACATACTACATTGACCTTTGTGATTACACTAATCAATTTGTTCGATAGTAATATTACTTGACCAATATAAGGGATGTCACTTAAGTTTTATCAGTCAGCAGCTAATTTTTTACAATTTGTGATGAAAACTTACCTGATTGTCATGTTAGCAAATGAGACTTTGACATACCAGTCAGCAGTGAACACTTATGCTGAAACATACTTACAGCAGCAATGATGATTCTACTGTCAGCATTGTCAATTTTGCTCATCAGCATTGCTGATTACTTTGAGATATTCTGAGTTGTTTTGCTGTCAGCAGTGTGAAGTTCAATGTCAGTCGTCCAACTTTCCTTGTTTGAAAATCTAATTTACCTATCAGCACCGCAACTTTTGTCAGAGACAATGATGTTTTAAAGAGTATCAACTGCTTCTACTATTTGAATTTATAAAACTCTATTTATTTGATTTGAAAATTTTCTAAGTCCAACGTATTTTTCAACAAGAATGTTTTAAAAGAAACTTAAAATCTTTTTGTCCTTTTTACTGTCTTTTCTATATTTTTTGAGATGAAGAAAATTTTGAGGAACCACAATATCAAAATAAAAGTATATTTCTAAATGAAAATTTTACTTATATTTACAAACAGTGATGAATAACTTGATACTTAAAATCATATCTTTAACATAATTTTCATAGACAAACTTATAGTGATATAGAGATTTTATATTGCAAGTTCAAATAGTGATATTGTTTGTCCACTTAAACTCTACAGATCTGTTCAAATAAAGTTTATGAGAATTTGTTCAATTATGTACTATTTAGATGTAACTTAGTAATTATCACAAACATAAAAAAGGCATATTTTGAAGTTGAATTGTAGAACATTTTAAGGATTTATATCTGATCACCACTTGATTACCATTATATAAGTAGATAATACTTTTAAAATTTTGTTTTCCTTTCTTTTCATCATTGACAAGCACTGTGTTCTTGGAACACTTATTTGGTTGATGGGTGTTGTCAAATCAGAATAGTTTTTACTTGTTTTTATATTTTTGAGACATTGCATTAACAAACTACTGTGTATGAATACACTTATTTGGTTGATGTGCATCTGATAATGTAGTCTTTTATTTTTAGTATATATATACTTTTTATAATGGGAGATCATCATAAATTCAACTTTCACTTCTTATATTCCAAATCAAACTGATTTAATACCTTATTATGAGATAGATAACTTACCTTACATATATCTTTTAATTTTCTTTCTCATAATCCAAAGTTTACTTTGTATCAATTGAGCCTACCAAAGCTTTGAAGATTGAAACAGAATTCTCTTGATCAGTTTAAACTTGATAATTCTCTTTCCATCAAACATTCCTATCATTTTTCAAGTAGTCAAAACCAGATAAAGAAAATATATACACTTAACATAAGCAAATGTTTTTGTACTTTTCTTGATTTTATATTGTTTTTGAGTTTTTCTGAATTTCTATTGTTTTTTTCTTTTTTGAAATACTTTTGATACTGTGACTCATCAAAATCTTCTCAATTTTCTTCAAATTTCATCATGCCAAGTCTTTTTACCAGAAATTCAAATCTTTTTGGATCTAATGCTTTAGTAAATATGTCTGCAAGTTGAAATTCTGTTCCTATGTATTTTAATTCAATCAATCCTTTTTCTGAATTGTCTCCATGGAAATGATATCTTATTTCTATGTGCTTTGTTTTTTAATGTTGTACTGGATTTTTAGTTTCGAAAATAGCATCTTTATTGTCTATTTTTATTGGATTTTTAAGAAAGTTAAATCCAAAATCAAGCATCTGGTTTTGAATCCAGAGTACTTGAGAGCAACACTGTGAAGCAACTATGTATTCCGCTTCAACAGTTAATATGGACACATTTGTTTGTTTCTTACACCGCCAAGATACCAGTTTATTGTCAAGGAATTGACAACCACTAGACGTTGATTTTCTATCCCAATTATCTCCCCCAAAATCACTGTCTGTGTAAGCAGTTAAATAAAAATCCTCATTTTTTGGATACATTAATCCAAGATCAGATTTTACTTTTAAGTATCTAAAAATTCTTTTGAAAGCAATTTCATTGGATCCCTTGGGATCTGCCTGGTATCTTGCACAAACACACATACTATATATGATGCCAGGTCTACTTGCACTGAGATACATAAGAGAGCCAATCATTGATCTGTAGTAAGTTTGATTAATTGAGTTCCCTGTTGGATTTAGTTGAAGCTTGTCTCTTGGATCTACAGGAGTAGATGTTGGCTTTGAATCAGTGAGTTCAAACTTTTTGAGGATATCTTTGTCATATTTTGTTTGACTGATGAAGATTCCACCAGGAAATTGTTTGACTTGAAGGCCTAAACAGAACGTGAGTTCACCCATGGCAATCATTTGAAATTTATTCTTCACTAAGGCTTCAAATTCCTCACATAGTGCTTTGTTTGTTGATACAAAAATGATATGATCCACATACACTTGGACCACTAGCAGTTCACCATTAACATGCTTCAAAAACAGAGTTTGATCTATTTGTCCTCTTTTGAAATTGTTTTCAAGAAGATAAGTTGACAAGGTTTCATACCATACTCTAGGAGCTTGATGCAATCCATACAAGGCTTTATCCAATTTGAATACCCTGTATGGATGATCAGGATTTTCAAAACCTGGAGGCTGGGCCACATAGACCTCCTCATGAAGCTTGTCATAAATTTGAGGATTTTTAAATTTGAATGCTGCTGCATCAGCTAAAAAGATTTTGATAGCTTCTAATTTTGCAACAGGTGCAAATACTTCTTCATAATTAATCCCTTCTTCTTGAGTGTAGCCTTGAGCTACCAACCTAGCAATGTTTTTATCATAATTCCTCTATCATCCTTCTCGTTCCTGAATACCCACTTTGTTCCAATGGGTACGTGGTTTTCAGGCAGATCAACAAGAGTCCATACTTCTTGTTTTCTAAATTGTTGCAGTTCTTCTTGCATAGCTTCAACCCAACTATGATCTTTTAAAGCTTCTTTAATTCTTTTGGGTTCAGCTTGTGAGAGAGCAAGAAAACAAACAAAGATTTGCATTTTCAGATTGACTTCTTGTTGTTCTTGTAGATAAATCACCAATGATATTTGATGCTGGATGATTTCTTTCAACCATTATGTATGTTGAGCTTGTTGGAACCAATGTTCTAATGTCCAAATTTGTATCATTTAGTTCAACATCTGAATTTTTCAGTAGAGCAAAATGTGTCTGATGATTGCTGACGAGAAATTGTTGGGACTGCTGATGAGTTATTATTCAGCAGTGGTAAAGATTGTGCATCAGCACTCGTATCGGGTGAATGCTGATGTTCAGGAGATGGTTTATCTGATGAATTTGATGTCAGCATTGGAGACTTTTCATCAGCATTAGTGAGATGATCATCAGAAAAATGTGGTTTGATCCATCCTCCCCCATTCAGGCCCAATACACTTTGCTTTGATATTGTGTTCAAAGAATGCAACATTTGTTGATTCTTGAAGAGAATGTGTATTTTTGTTAAAAACTCTGTAAGCTTTTGATACACTTGAGTATCCAACAAAATATCCTTCATATGCTTCGGGAGCAAATTAGGATAACATGTCTGATGTATTTAAAATTGAGCATGGACATCCAAAAGCTTTGAGAAATTTTATTTGTGGTTTTCTTAAGAACATGATTTCATAGGGTGTTTTATCATGTTCTTGACAATAAAAGGTCTATTATGCACTTCACAAGCAGTGTTTACAGCTTCAGCCCAAAAGGATAGAGGTAATTTAGAATCTGCAAGCATTGATCTTGCAGCTTCAATTAAAGATCTGTTTTTCCTTTCTGCAGCTCCATTTTGTTGAGGAACTATGGCTGCACTGAACTGTCTTGATATACCCTTTTCATTGCAAAATGAATCCAGTTCTTCATTTTTAAACTTTTCACCACTTTTACCATTTGATTTTCAATTCTTTTTACCAACTGTATAATTATATCAGCATTCTCACATTTCTTGTGTAGAAAGAAAACCCAGGAATATCTATAATAATCATCCACCAACACAAGACAATATTGTTTCTTTCCCAAACTCAACACATTAACAGAACCAAATAGATCCATATGTAACAATTTTAGTGTTTAGTCAATTATGCTTGTTGTAATTGATTTGTGGGAACTTCTTCTCTATTATCCTTTCAAACATGCAACACAGTGATCTAGGCAGAAAAATTCTTTCTTTGTCAAGCCTATAACATGATCTCCTAGTGTTAATTTGTTCATGTATTTGAAGTTAGCATGACCTAATCTTCTATGCCACAGAGTTGATTCATCATTAGAAGCTTTTGAGAGCAAACAATTTTATTGTAAAGTTGAAGGTGGAGAATCCATGTTGAGAGTATAGACATGATTTCTTCTTGGAGTTCTAATCACTACCCATTCATCAGGATTTTTGAAACCATGTTTGATTATCATGCATTCTTCTTTTGTGAGGAAGGCTGAGTAGTTTTTATCACAGATTTGTGATACACGCAACAAATTGTATTGAAGCTGTTGCAAATAGCTAACTTTGTCAAAACTAAGATTAGCACTTTTCACAATTCTAGTTCCAGTAATCTTTCCCTTTTGATCTCCTACAAAAGCAATAGAAATGCCATTGATACTTTGAAAGTCATGAAGCAGGTTGGCATTCCCTGTGATGTGCCTAGAACATCCACTATCAACATACTAGATGTTCTCAGGTCTCCTTGGATGCTCCTGCAATCAATGAAAAACTAATTAGACAAAGGAACCCAAGCCTCCCAGGTCTTGGGT
>WOUH02000041.1:2998974-3010213 GCA_009936405.2 Stevia rebaudiana | reverse complement strand
TTATTAGTAACCATTGAGCTATTGAGCAATCATGAGGTCACGGCCGGTGTTTCCGCCGCCGGCTAGGGTGTGACATGAGGGTTCACACATATATATATATTATATGCATGCTCCGCAAACGGGGCGTATGAATAATCTTAAAACTCAAACGATAATTTGGAGACATATAAATGTTAAACATTAATTTTTTTTAGCATTTTCAACATAATAACTTAATATATATATTATATATTTATATACAACGTTTCAATGAAAAAAATTTGGTTGATTATGTAACTCCGCGTAATACACGGTTTTATGCTAGTATATATAAACTTTTCTTATACTTTAAAACAAAGGAAAGTAATTTTGTCTAAATAATAAGATAAAAAGGGATGAAACTAATAAAAGAGAAAAAGAAAATAAATGCGAAAGAAAGAAAAGGATAAATTACAATTTTCGTCCTTTAAATTTTCATAAAATTTCAGGTATCGTCCTTTATGGGTAAGGGTAAAATTGTCAATTTCAAAAAAGTAACTGGAGTTAGTAATAGATGTTAGTGTAAAGGACAAAAACTGAAACATAAGGAAATTATAATAGATGATCTTGACTCTTTTAAAAAATAAAGGATGAAACACGCAAATTAATATAAACATAAAAAATGATTACTGCAATTTTGTCTTTAAAAATTATACTCCTATTTTAAAAAAATAAAGGATGCAACACGCAAATACATATACTCTATTAGGTTTTCTCTAGAAAACTAAGATTTTAAAAAAATTATAGTGCAAGTAGGTTGATTATAATTCATTAAATTGTTTGTGAATCACAGGTTGCTTAACATGTTGGTGTCCCTGCATTACTTTTGGACAAATAGCTGAGATTGTTGACATGTGTAAGTTCATTTAAGCATGCTTCAAGTTTACTTGATAACGGTAACTAGTTGTACAATGTACTATTTTTAGTATTCAAATTCTGATACGATCGACTAAAAATACGAATTACAAACAATATGAAAAGTTATCTTCTTGGCTGACTGATCGTCCATCGATTAAAATTTAAAATACACAATTAAAGTATGTAGGTACACCGGTCACAAAAATAAAATAAACTCTTTTATTAATTCAGTACTTGAATAATAATTTAATAATAAGATGATACAGAATTACAATCAAAGATCAAATTGCAATAATATAAACAATGCTGGAATTAAACCAAGCAATGACTAAGGATTTCTGTTTCAACAGAGGTTCCTTAAAACAGATTTCAGGCCACCCGAGTGAAACCCGTCTATCTCGCATGGTACAACAGTCGGAACAGTGGTATTGCCGGTCTTATCCAATCACCCAAAAATATATTTGAAACATGATCAATGAAAATGACGCATGCAAACAATAGCAGAGAATATCACATGTAGTCTTGGGGGGTTCTCAGTATGTTGAAACAAGACACAATAGCCTTCTTTTTACACTGAAGGTTCAGACATTTGAAACACTTCATCATTCAATTGCGGACTTGAAACAACCACTACAATTCGTAATCGAAACATCTGACTGAAACATCTAGCATTCAAGTCTCGCAATTGAAGCATGACTGCTTCAAACATTTGAAGTCAAACACGTTGTTTGCTGAACCGCAATAGGTCCAAACCGACCCGAGTAGGATCAACATTCAAAATAATAAAGGCGGCTTTAAGCAGCTCTCGAATATGCGAGCATGCAAAGTGCGCCATTAAAACGCCACTTTACGCCCTGTAGCCCGAGCCCGGTCCAGAAACGGGGGCGCTCAGTGCGTGTCGGGTGCTTCGCACTTGCCAATGAGTGTGACTTGTTTCATAAGAATAATATTCAAACATAACTCTCACTTATAAACCAACGAAAGCTTTATCAATTAATTCATGTGGGATTAAGCTCATTAATCATCATTTAATATTTCAACCATACACTTTTAAGTATTGATATTTCATTCATCATAACTTTGTTTTGAACTCTGGTTGATTCATTTTGATCCTTACATATAGTAGATTATAAACATGTTTAAAATAATATAAATTGTAGTACAACCTACAATTAATTTATTGTTTTAGTCTAAAATTAATAATGAAGCATATTTATTACTAAAAAAAAATCCAACGAGCATTCACATTTTAGTCTCCATCTTTAAAGTTAATTGATATCCTTTATTTTGTAAGTCTGTCATCATCTTAATATTAAAATTCGAGTTTTATTATCAGGGTTTCTAAAAGGTAAATAGATCAACTATTCATGTTTTCTGTATTTATTTGTGAGTATATAGAAAAGAAAATAATAAACAGAAAAAAGTGTTTATACTGAGAGAGAGATGAAAATACAGAATGAGATATTAAACAAAATTTTAAGTTAAATTTAGAGAATATGATAGTTACTTGGATGATATATATATACGGCCATACGGACATGGAGATAAGGATTCTAACGAAAATGTTTTTGGTGTTCTTTGATAATTTATTTTTTACTTCCACGTGTTGCTCAAAATTACTCATGTTAGTACTTAGTAGATCTAATTTGTCTCCACAACAAATTACTCAATAATATCTCACTCTCTTATATTACACAACATATAAAAACAAAACAATGCATAGAAATTGTTTTTAGATCTCTTTACTAATATTTAGTACTGTATAATATAGATTGTGGATTGCATGGGTTACTCTATGGATTGATAGAAGCTCTCTCATGTTGTGGATGCGTGTACTCTTGTTCGTATCGAACTAAACTGAGGATTCAATTTGGATTGCGTGAATCTCCTTGTAACGATTGCGTTGTCCATTTTTTCTGTGAACGATGTGCTTTATGTCAAGAGTATCGCGAACTCAAGCATCGCGGGTTTGACTTATCGATAGGTAAGACGCTAGGCTTGTGTGCATACATGATTTTCTTTTATTGGGGTTTTTCTATTGTATGATGGTTTTTGGGTCAAATGGAAATCCGTTTTTGTTCTTTAGTGCTCCGTAAATGTGCCTTTGGAGGATGTCAATGAACTAAATGACCTCCGTAAATCTCATTTACGGATCAAGTACAAAACCTCGGTCAATGTGATTTACGTACATAAGTCATTTCATTTACAGATCAAGTACAACACCTCCGTCAATGTGATTTATGTACATAAGTCCTTTAGTTCACTGACATGTGTTCATCTCCATAAATGTCACTTCCGGAGCACCCAAAATTAAACAATTACACATTTCAATTTAACAAAAAACGATTTAACTTATGCAAAATTCACCATTTCCATAAAACATTGGTGCATCATCTAAATGTAATCATTTTTTAAACAAAAATGATTTTGATGTTTATGAATGATTGCAGGGTGGCAAGGTAATATAGAAAGGCGAAACTATGGAATACAAATACCGCCAATGACCCCAATGAGAATGTACCGTTAAAAAGATGCATTATGAATGTTTTATGTTCGTAAATACTTATGATTTGTTTGTATTAATTGATTTAGATTGATTCTCACGGTTCTTTTAATTATCTTCTTGATCTATTTATAATTATGGATTGCTTTTGTTAGTTTTGTTAGTCTAATCAACTCCAGTTTGCTCGCCACTAATAGGCCGTGGGGTTTGGGTATAGTCAGACAAGTAACGACATATGTAATTAGAACGAAAGGTCAATTATTATATTGTTTTCTATTTAAGTTAAGTCACACATGTTTCTAACTTTTTATTATCCAAATCTTTTAGTGAATGTTGATGTTAAAAGAGACTTGAAAAAGGGTATAATGGTCAAGAAACAATACAATATTAAACAAGAATATATGATTCATGATTTCAGATAAATAGTCGTAAAGTATGATGCAACTTCTCAACTAATTTTGATAGTGATGTCTTCCATTGAATCAAACAGTAAATATGCAAACAAGTACAATTAATTTATAAAATTATATGCCCGTTGGATTTTATTTACGACGAAGGTGCAGGTCGTCTTTCTGTTTATGACACTTTTAAATGGAAAAAGAAGTTAAATAAAAAAGCAAAAAACTGAACACTTTACAATTTCTTCTTCCGCGATCGCTAAAATATAACTACAATACGGAGTAAGCTCGGATTACCTCAACAATGGGTGCCCGGCACAAGGGACATTTCCCTCCTCCACGAACCAACTCGTTTGCGCATTTTGAGCACGTGCACATGTGACCGCATCTATACCAAATAATAAGATCAGAATTCAAAAATATATTATTAAAAGAATCAATAATTGTTGTTCATGGTTAACTTGCCATCAAACTCAACATGGTATTTAGTTGAGATTGAGATGATTTAAATTTTATATGTAGGGTTAAAAAAGATTTATTTAGTAGAAACATAGAAGAAAGAGAGAATAGAGTACCTGTACAATAGTGAATCAATCTGGACATCACAACAAACACAACAGGTTCCCTTTTTAACATTAACCCATTTGGATCCATCTTCAGAAGTTGCTGAATCAATACCTACATGACATTTCATGATGTTTGTAGTGAGTACCTACAGTAACCCTTTATTTTTTATTATTATTATTATTATTATTATTATTAATTTTTTTTTTCTGTATGCAAAATAGTTGAGGCCACTATTTCTACCATTTTTTTATTTCAACCCACTATTTCACTTGACATGTATGTACATTTAATGCATAAAACCACCTGAATTAATAACTTCCAAAAATTACAAGATTACTAAGATAATAAAACTTTGAAATACGTTAATTATATAGAGGACGGTTAAAATACAAGTGATTGTTTTCGTGAGAATCGTAGGATACAACCACGTGTATAATAGGCAAGAGGTATAAACGTAAACACGTAATTACGGACCAACGTGTATAATCACGGACCACGACCAATACACAAAGAAATTACGGACCAAAGTGTATAATCACGGACCACGTCAAAAATACACACATAAATTACGGACCAAAGTGATTCACGGACCACGCAAGTTAGGATTCATGAAAATTTAAATGAAAAAGTTAACAAAAATAGGCTATTCCCGTTCTACCTTTTAAGTTAGAACTCACGCAAATTTAAATGAAAAAGTGGGACCATGTGATCTTTTAACCATTGATTTAATTAATCAATGGCCAAGATTCTATCATGTGCTTCTCACAAAAAATAATACATGTATAAGATCCATCTCCTAATTATAAATATATATATCTAACTCTAATAAATGATTCCAGATAATGTCACATGGCAATACATATTTTTTTGAATTTCTTTATATTTTTTGTTTTTATCTTAAGTTATAAAATATATTTAAATTTAATTAGTTATTATCTTTAAGTATTTATCTTATATATTTAAATTTATAAGAGCAAATTGCATTTTTTATCCATGAGGTTTTAGTCCACCGTTAACAGAAACCATCGATAACGTTTCTAGTCATAACAATTTTCGTATCTAACATTCCAAGTTTTAACAGTTTCGTCCCTAATGTTTCAAGTCTTAACAGTTTTCTTTTAAGGGTTTAATGATGGAAACTGTTAAGACTTGAAATGTTAGTGACACAAACTATTAAAGGTAGACTGAAACTGTTAAGCATTGCAAATCTCAGAAACGAAAACCGCATATTACTATATTAAAATTTTGACTTTAACTTTACTTTAGTTTGTATAATTACTAACCAACTTAATATATATATATGCAATGATCTAATGATAAAACATTTAAGTGTAGTTTATCTGATCCGATGTAATACACGGGTTTTAAGCTAGTATATATATAAAAAACGAGTAAATGCAGTTAAATGTTAACATCTACCTTGTCCACCACCTGTGCGATTCAAAGCAGCAGAAACTTCTTGTCTAACCGAACGTTGCAACTCAAGTTGCATATCCATACAAGCCTCAACCATCCTCTGCATGTGACTCATGCCTTGCTGGAGCCTCGCCATGTCAGTCCTCAAGTCATTAATCATCTCCCACTCCTGCTAATTAATTCCCATTAAAAAAATATTATTACTTGATGAGATGGAAGTATAATAAAACAGAATTACATATTTGACTTACAAGTTCATAACGATGAATGGAGTGACGAGACCAACTAGAATGAGCCATATCATGGTGCCATATTGGTTGTGGCGGTGGGACTGGCAGAGATGGTGCAACCGGTGAAGGTCTGTCAACGGGTTCATGCGGGTCTTGACCACCATCTGGCGATATTGTGGGCAAGTTTCTGTGTAGATCCCAATCAATAGGATCGCGACCTTGTCTTTCGACGTATGATTGAACCAAATGGTCTAAACTCACACGGAATCCACTTCTTAGAAGATTAGAAACACTTCTCCTATAATATAATAAAACAAATCAGTTGAAAACAAAAACGACATATATGAGTTTATTACACAGATGAGATGATCCTTGTGGTTTGGGCAAAGTTACAAGTTTAAGTACTAACAGTTTAAAGTAACTGGTTTGGGTTTTATGCTTTCAATTTTGTAACGAATTTGGGCATTAAGGCTAACTTCTGTTAACTTCTCCGTTAAATAATGGTGAAATGACCAACATACCCTTTGACTTTGACTATTCAAAAAGTCAAAGGATATTGTTTGCCATTTCATCCTAATGTATCGCAAAAGTTAACATAAAAGGTCAAAGGGTATTTTGGTCATTTTAGCCAAACTAGTTACAAAACTGAAAGCAAAATGAAACTACAGGTATCATATATGTAACTAACTCTAAATTATTTTCTCTTAAAGCCCCATGTGGAAATTGCATATCTATTGGAAAGAAATAAGTTAGCAAATATGTATTACCTGCTAACAAGTTCTCTTAGTTCCATACTGTAAACATTATCATCTTCAGGTGCATGAAATCTGTTGACCCTCCTAACAGGAACAGTTGGCCGCATTCTTGACAGTTCACGTGAACCGGGTTCAAGCCATACATCATTGGTTTCTTGCACCAAATCATTACCTGAACTTTCTTGCCTATCAACATCTTCTGAAACATGGTCCTGCCAATCGTCTCCGTCGTCAATGTTTGTATGTTGATTTAAAGTTTGAACAGTTGGACCAGTTTCCAAACTTCCCGTATGGTTTGAATCCTGATGAATGTAATTTTCTTGAATTGATGATTGAGTTTGCTCATGATTTTCATGTTCAATCTGTTGTGGAGTGTTGGCTTGAGTCACATTACTTCTAAGTTCGGTGGTGTTACTGTCAGATGAAATTTCAGATTGAACGGTTACTTGACCACGAACAATGTTTTCAAGTCTCGACCGAATCCCATACCTAATTAAGAAATACATACCCCATTAGAGATGCAAGATACAAGGAAAACCCTCTACGATATGTTAATATATCTGAAATCAAAAACGATATAACATTTAACACAAATGTAAGTCAAACATGTAACACGATATAACATTCTAACGAGTGAAATGTCAAAATATATTAATATAATAAGAAAATTAATAATAATTAAACTGCTTATAAGGTAATGGGGGCAAATGGATCAAATGTCGTCTAAAGTGTGTTTTAAGCCAGAGAATGATAGAACCTACTAAATTAATCATTAAATTTTTTAATTCATAGCAATTTAGAATGACAGAACCAATCCAAATTTTTTAAATTAGATCATTAAAAGTATTTTTATTAAGATGCTATATCTGTTATCACATTAGGCGTACCAATTATCCATAAGAAAGCAAAAATATTTAGGCAAAAGGTGTTTCAGGTCAAACGAATCCAATCCAAATTATTTCAACCCCGTATATAATATTACGTATTATAACCAAACGCAAATTGACTGTTAAGTACCTCAAACCGGAGACAGTGTGGCGTTGTCTGAGCTGGACTAACTCACTTGCTGCCAATGATGGAAGCCTCTCTTCCTCCACAGGTCTTTCATTTCTTAAAAATCTACCTCTCAGTAATGACTGACATAATGAGAGAAAATGTCAACAAAACATCTATAAATACATAAAAAAAATATGATATTATTGGTTGCTTGACCACATATGATGATGATGATGATGATGATGATTACTAAAAATAAAACTGACCTGAATTCGGTTTCTATGAGCAAAATCAGAAACAGCGCGATACTCTGTTAAACCCTGAAGTTCCCTCTGGCGTTCTCTTTCAACCCGCACAAGTAGGTCAAGTAAAGCTTGTCTCCCACGCAACCGCAACATGTCTCTTCGAATATGTTCCGGTTGATCTTCATCATGGTCAACACCTATGACCACTGCACCTTGTTCATCTGTACGACCACCACGAGCTCCCCTTTGTTGACTAGTCAGTTGCACCCACTCCCTCACAATCCGAACCCGTTCGCGTTCAGTTTCACCAAGCCACTCGGACCGTGGACTAGCAGAAGAATGATCGGTTGCACCCGTTTCAGTTTCCCTCCATCCTTGAACTATATGCCTCACTCTCTCCCTCTCTCTTTCAACATCAACTTCACCTAACTCAGGCGACTGCTCACGCGTAGAACCATCATTTTCTTGATGCATGTTTTGTGCTTCCATTTGATCATTAGACCAAGATCCATAATCATTCTCACTCGCGTGTTCACTCACTCGGCTTTCTGACATATTGGAATCCACACCGCTTTGTCGCCCGAGTCCTTCTCGGTTCAAAACATGTTCATCTTCCAATTCTCTCCACATCTGCAAGATAGATGATGCACGTGTATCAGGTCTCTCAACGTTCATTTGTCTTCTTGAGATTGAAGAGTGAGATTGAGACTGAGATTCCCTCAAGAATGAAGAATCAAGCATGGAAACCGTGTGCAAACCTGCAAGCGTCACCAATTCAGACTCGCGGTTCCTACGTTCTATAGTTGTGATCATCTCATGAGCTTGTCTAGCAGCCCACCTGTTTAAAATACGCGATTGGCGTCTTCTAGCAGCAGAAGTTTCAGCTAGATCATCACCTTCAAGATCTGACCGTCTTCTCCTTCTCACAAGCAGATCACCACCTTCACTTTCATCATCATTACCAGGAGAACTGCAGGATTCAAATGGCATAAAATCATCTAAATGACCTCTCATCAATTCTTCCAATCCCCTCTCAAATTCTGAGCACTCATGGGTTGAGCTTTCAGGCTTATGGACCAATTGTGGATTAACATCTGTCATCCTTTCACTAACAAACACATCTAAACACGAAATTCACCATTTCTGAACTCGATCAACCGTAACCAATAGCCCTACCCTTACATTGAGATCGCGAATTGATCCGATTTACATAAAACATCATTACCAGACCAAATTCGTGTTATATTGATCAATGAATCGAGATCCACCATAGCACAACGACGGAAAAACGAACTAACAAACAGTAATCTACGAGCAAATCAATTCGAAACTGTGAATTAAGAAACATAGAAACCGTACCTCTGAAGCTGTGTGTAAAGTCTTTTCAATAGACTAATGTGTGTGAGAAAAAAACACAACCTTATAGTTCTATCGGGCCAGAGTAAAAGCATATTCGAATCGGTTGAAAGGAACCTGACAACAGATTGATAGCAAAAAGTACATAAAAGTGGATTCAGATGGATACTTTATGTTTTAGATGATGATCTTGTTTCCGATTGAGTGTTTGTTTGTGTGTTTTGGTGATGAACAAACCCTAATCCGGATCATTAGAATTAACTTAGAACTGACACGTTATCACTTTTCATGACGCAAATTTTGTTCTGATGGTACGCTTTACTTGTAATTTATCAAACTCTTGTACATAAAGAAACTTTGACAATTGAAGATAATGATTATTAATATTTTATTTTATTACTAATAAAATATGCAATTGTTTAATTCTTCTTGTATTTTAGACCATCTACATTGGAGACTTGGAGTCTTTATCAGATGTCATATTTTATTAATTTAACACCAACGTTAGCATCTTTAATATTAACTTTGTTTCATGAATATAGTCATCGTTAAGTATTAAGTTTATATTAAATGTCACTCGTTGCGAAAGTCGGTCTCCAAGGCCGAATACTCACCGAGTACTTGCTCCAAAGAGATGTTCCGAAGCGGTTTTTTTGAACGAGTATCTCCAAGTACACCCGAATATTCCCCGATTACGGCCAATTCCCCGGTCGACCAACCTAGGAGCGTCTAGCACCTTTTGCAACCTTGTTAAATGCTATCATTTCTCTCGTCTGTTTCTTTTACCCTTCTTTCCCCTCTTCTTAAGATATCGTTCGCACAAAAAAAGAAGATGTTCGTCCGTCTCTTCTCACACAAGCAAATTAAGTTTCCAGTCGTCTCCTCCCACACAAGCAACAAGATGTAGTTGATGACCTGTCGTTTGGGTCATGCAAAACCTAAAAAATAACCTATAGCTAGGGTAAGTCAGGTAACGTATCCACGAGGAGCATGTGGTTAGTGTTACTTTGTTGTTTTACTGTTACTAATAAAGGCTCAATTCAGCAAGCAAGCCATCGAGCGTCGGGCTTGGACCAAGTTTGGCGATGCGGTTCACGAAGATGTCGGTTCAAGGCTCACCATGGTTTCCACCGAAGAAATCTTGCTTGAACGACCTAGGTCACCTGGTTTGTTGCTTTCTAATGTTTTCACTATTTCGTTCATGAATCATGAAATTGGGCTTCTCGATTAAGCAACCTTAATTTCAATTCGGATGAAGTGAGATATAAAAACCCAAATTAAAACTCGAATTCTAATGTGAAATGACACAATACTCAATATTATAATTACAATTTGCAAATGTCGCACAGTGGAATCATGAATATAGATTTGAATTCAACAATTTAGTTACCGGTGACGACAACTCTTCTTTGAGGGAAGAATGGCGGAGGTTTAAAGGGTTCATGATTTCCACCGGAAGATGAGAAATAACGATGAATACGGTAATACGATTGTGTTATTTTAAGCCACCGGCGTTCATAGCAACAAACTTAAGTTAAATTTACGGTAAGTGAATCGATGATGTGTTGAATCGTTGTGCAGTACGTGATTTTTGTGTTTCTCAATTAATTGTTATTAATTTATTTAGATATGATCTGATTAACAAGTTAAATATCTAGGATTAAAACATCTTCAAAAGTTAAATGACTAGAATGAAACAAAATTAAGTTTGGATGACTTAATTAGAACACTCTTAAGAGTTGGTTACATTTTTGTGAAGTTTTCCCTACTAATAAACTAAATTGACAAAAGAGTAAATGTAACACCCCGACCGATGGCGAAATCATCGGGATGCACGAGAAAGGACATTCAAAAGCATTCAAAGCACATGGCATTTATTAAAGTTGCATAAGTAATT
>WOUH02000041.1:2946911-2976411 GCA_009936405.2 Stevia rebaudiana | reverse complement strand
TTTTGTGTAAGTATAAAATTTCATAAATATGGTACAAAGACAAACAACAATAAAATTTGGAAAGAAAACCATACAATAAATTGGATTTTCGGAAGTGACGTGCCAAGCGTTTGCCAACCCGAGCTCCTCCTCGGGTGTCCATTTTTCGGGTCGGGCTTTAACCGCTACACCCCCCGTCTTCTTTTTGTGTTGGCGTGAGGTTTTTCCCTTCCCTTTAGACGCTTCGGGTTGCGGTTCGGATTGCGTCTCGGGTACGAATTCTTCACAATTTTGATATTCGGGTGTGTTGAGCATTTGGGTATAAAAACCCGCTTGAATATTTAATGGGTCAAAATAAGATGGACGGTTTGGGTTAGGATTAAATTGGTTGGGATAAAATGGGATTTGGTTAAATTGGTTTTGGTTAAATTGGTTGTTTTAGTTTGGATCCATTTGAAGTTTTTAAAAGAAATGAGAAGAATGAGAGAGTTTGGTTGAGAAAATTTGTAAAAAATATAAAGGTTTTCAGTGGTATTTATAATTGGAAAAAAAAATTGATTTTTTTTAAGCTTGCAACGGTCAAAAGGGGGCTGTGGGACCCACCACCAACGGCTAGAAAGCTAGCACCCATGCCTGTGGAGGAGCCCACGCCGTGGGCCTCCACACCCCACCACGCCACCGCTGTTGCGGTGTTCCCCGGCGTTGCCGGTCGTTCCACGCCAAAATCAACGCCCACTACGGGCGGTCTTAATGAGTTAAAATGGGTGCCAGTCATCTTCACTTAATAATAAAAATACTACTCTTGAGTTTAATATTTAAAAAAAAACATAGTCAATAAAATCCCACGAAAATAGAGTTTGAGAGAGTAATAAAATACTGCATCCAAAGAGATCGACCTCACTCTGATGTTTATAAAGTTGAAGATAAAAAGAAAAACTATTAGAAACTTCAATAAACGATTCCATTAGAGGTGAAAATTACATAATACTAGTTAAAACATAATTATTAGAAAAAACAACTAAAAATAAAATAAAAAACTACAACGTACCTAAATGGCTAAATGTTTGAGAAACTTCGCCTTTAAAAATTCAACCTCTTCACGAGTCAAACCTTGAATGTGGTTATTTAGGTTGTTGGAGTTCATTTTTTCTATCAAAATTATTTTCAAATTAGTCTAGATACTTCATTAATCTACCCAAAGTGATTTAGTCCTTTACATTTAATATTGCCTATTCGATGACCCAAACCGATTCTTTATCTTAGTGGTATAGACAACAGTATACTTTACCGTTATCCTTAGAGTTGGTGGTATAGAGTAGTGACTACTTTAGTCGAGGCAAATTCAGTTTAGTGACCAGTATTTTTGTCATTAGTGGTTGCAAAATGTTGAAAACATATGTAAATCATTCTAATATACGTCATTTCGGTCTTAATTAATGCTGAGTACATGTTAAACAGTAATTAGAAGGACAAATTTAGTAATTCTGGATACTTGGAGGGTTTAAGTAGTTGATCTGGATATTTTGTAGCTGGTTCTGAAACTTGGAAGAATTTGCGTAGCTATTCTAATTTCTACAAGTTAAAATATTGCTGGTTGGAGTGTTGGGCCTGGATCAGGCTTGGTGCTGGATTTGGACCACTACATAAGTGCATTGTTTATGCTATTTGTTATTGGCCGTTAAGGACTAATTAAAAAAAATGAATAACATACGATCTCACGTGCTAGCTAGTAGCCATCAGTGGTCAGGCGATGTAGTCAAAGTCAATTCCTCGAATCTCATACGTGCCCCTAGATAACCGGAAACCGAATGGGATCCGTAAACCCTCTCCTCTCTTCATGTTCGAACCGATGACCTCTACCTGAGGAGCATTTTCTCCCCATCACAGGAATACCCGAAGAATTATGCTCTAGGCAAAAAATTGAATCTGATGCCTCTCAAAAAAAGATCCCATGTCAACAGATCATCCTAATCACTTGGGAAAGAAATCATTGGTTCTAATTTTTTTAAATAAATGTTGAAGGCCTGCAACAAGCCAACAAGGGTAAGGGTAGATAGTCTTTTACACGTAGCGGTCACAGCATTCACAATTTCACATATCAATATATCTGTAATTAAAATAATAACCTCTCATAAATTTATTTCTTATATTTTTAACAAAAATCTTCTATACCTTTTTTCTATATCTATTGTTATTTCAATTAAATAATACATTTTATGTCTTTAATTATTTTCTCTTGTTACACAAGAGCTTATAAAAAGATATGGAGTTGATCTTATATATAGGAGCTAGCTAGAGATATGGAGTTCATCAATGTCAAACCACATTACCTAATGAGAATTCAACGAATTTAAATTTGATAAAACTTCCTGTCGTGCCTATGAATTTTAATTGAGTTCGAAGTCACACCAGGGTGATGTGGTTTCGCATTGAACTCATAGTTGGCAGATATGGATTCACTAAAATCCCAGTCAGCAATGGTGTATTCCACCAAATGTTGCAGCTACCAATAGTGTTTTATCAAAAGTCGTTGTTAGCAAACATGATTTTGTAAGAAGTTGTAGGTGTTTCCGTCAAAATTCACAGTGAATTCAAATTTCCTTGCACTAACATCTGTCAATTACTTTCAAATCTTACGAAGTCGTATTTTTCAAATAGGAAAAATCCTCAAAATATCTATTTGACTTTTAAAACCTCAAAATGTCCATCCTAGTGCAGGCGTCAGCGTCTGTACGACTGTACATGATTTCCAAACAGGCGTAGCACATTCACGATTCTTGAACTGCCGCCGCCCGTATATTTGCAGGTTGCCGACCTTTTACGATTCCCAAACAGGCGCTGCCCGTATATTTACAAGCGCCGACGCCTGTAAAAGACACGTGACAGCTTTGTACTGATTTTAGTCATATGCGGACGGCTGTAAATACACAGTCGTTGACGCTTGTACTGGGATGGACATTTTAGGGTTTAAAAAGTCAAATATACATAGTGAGGTAAAACTTTGGTCAAATATACATTTTAGAGATTTTCCCTTTCAAATATACTATACGAGAAAGTCTAAGTTACAAAAACAGAACAAAAAAGCATTTGAGTAGTAAACCATATCAAAAACACACTATATACTAAAAAAATGGATATTAGTGGTAAAATTGATTACCTAAATTAGTCGCTAAGGCCCTCCATAATACGGGTGATAAAAGGTATAACAAATTGCTGTGATGACCAGATAGACCTTCGGTGTGAGCGCTTTAGTGTGATAATAGTCATGTGTGTGATGACAAATTGTTTTTATATTCAATTATATTATCACATGTCACCCTCCTATTTTTTCTCCACTCTCATTAACCCTTACAACTTTTTGCTCATATTCAACCATACTTTGTTTTTGTACCAGTACTTTGTAGTCACCATCAAGTAGATACTACACACCCTAAGTGTTTTAAAGGCAAAGTTATGTAGCATGACTAGGTTTTCTGGTCATTAAGTAGAACTTCACTTCTAGTGTCAAATGTCCCCCATCTTTAACACTCCCAAACCCAATTAAATTTTTTATCACAAACATTTGATACTTAAGATTAATTATGATTTATATTTAAATAATATTTATTATAATTAGCTTTATATCTGTGATTTAACCATAATACAAGTTTATTCCAAAATCAAATGACAAATGCATACAACCGTAAACTCAGATAATCAATCCCGCATTACAACACGATCACAAATCGATCATTCATGAATCAAACCTAAGCATCCTTGAGTGAATTGGCAACATCAATCACAAACCGATATCTAACATCAGATTTCAAAAGTCGGTCCATTGCTGTGTTCACGTAGTCGATTGGTATCAACTCTATATCCGCGGTTATACCATTCTCTGCTGCAAAATCAAGCATCTCTTGTGTCTCTTTCAATCCTCCAATTCCGCTACCAGTAACAATCTTCCTCCCTGTATAAACCCAAGTAATATTTTTCCAACATTTTAGCTGGTTTCGTCGCGTCTCAAAAACTTTAAACAAAACAGAAATTAAGGGTAAAAATGCTTACCAAAGATCAAAGAAAATGCTGCTAATTCGAGTGGTTTCTCCGGTGCACCAACGAGAACAAGCTTTCCGTCTGGTTTGATTGCACTAAGCAATGGCGTGATTGGATGACTTGCGGACACTGTGTCGATGATGCCATCGAGTGTGCCCGTTGTAGCCTGTTAAAATGATGAAACGAAACCTGAATCAAATCTCAAAACTATGGGTGTGAATTTTTAACACGACGCGAAACACTATGAAAATGGTTCGTGTTCATGCCAACTCGGTAGGCAACCCATTTAACACAATTATTTCTATATCTTTTTAAATGTATATTATTGCATAAATTAACTTGGCTAGGTATATTTGCCGAAATTAAATTAAAAGAAGAAAGTAACCTACGATTTTATAAATAAAAAGTAATATTTTCCGATACATTTGTATTTCTTTTGTTATAAATTGTAATTTTATGGTATTAGTATCCTAATTAAGTAAAAAAAAATCGATATTTGAGTTGCACTTGTGTCAACAATATTCATGTCGTGTTTGATTTCATATGTCTGACATGATTTTCAGACTCGTATAAGACTTTCGGGTTAGTGTCAGGTTAATAGGTTTGACCAGGTAACCCATGAACACGACTCGTTTAACACGAGTCAAAACTTTGACCAGCTATGAATCAAAAACCCACTAACCTTCATCTGTTCTTCGTCTTTGCTAATTACAAAATGGTCAGCTTTAAGTCCTTCAAGTGCTTCTTGCTTTTTCTCAACCGACGTGCTGAAAACAGTAACCTCCGCACCAAAAGCTTTAGCCATCTTAACCGCAACATGACCGAGCCCACCGAGCCCAACCACACCCACTTTCATACCTGGTTTGTCTAACCCAAAGTATCTAAGCGGGCTGTAAGTTGTAATCCCGGCACATAACAACGGTGCACCGGAATCAAGCGGCAAATTCTCCGGCCACCGGAGAACAAAATGCTCATCGGAAATCATGTGATCGGAGTACCCACCGTATGTCTGCGTACCATCGTAGTACGGAGCACCGTAAGTTAGAATATGTTTTGCACAATAGTTTTCGAGATCATTTGCACAACTTTCACATGATCTGCATGATCCCACTAAACATCCAACACCGACTTTGTCGCCGATTTTGAATTTCTCGACTTTGCTGCCGACTTCTGTCACCACACCAACGATCTCATGCCTGTTGATAAAAAAACAGTTAAAAAAAGAGATTGGTTTCCAATCAAATTGAATTTTGTGTTCGGGTTTGGATATACGAACCCGGGGACAACTGGGTAAGTTGTAACACCCCATTCGTTCTTCGCATAGTGAAGATCCGAATGGCAGATTCCGCAATACAGAACTTTGAATCTTACGTCTTTCTCGCCGGTAGCCCTGTAAGATAAACACAATCATCATCATCATCATCAAGAACATGATGATCCAGTAAGAATGGAAGATCATAATGATATAGTTTTTTTTACAGCGATTTTTATCACGTTTATCCCTCACTTTCGCGGATTGTAAGAAAGATCGACTGCTCGACCTTCGTGACAATCCACGACGACAACATATGCACAGGAAACCGTCAAATTGGTAAACATTCGCCCCCATCAGGTTCGAACCCGGGTTAAATTTGGATTCGATTCAATACATGATGTCCTTCAAACTGTCACCGGATGGATTCGAACGTCTGACCTTTACATTGGAAGTCAGGAGCTTAAACCATTGTACTAAGTTTTCAGGACCAGTTAGCTCATAAACGATAGTGATGATACTTACTATTATATTCAGAGAGCATAACGATTAAAATAAAGTAGCAGGCAAACGGGCAACAAGATGCGCCACCACCCGTTTTAGAGAGCATAACGATTACAATAAAGTAAAAAGACGAAATACCTTCTAGAGAAGGTGATCGGAGAAAATGTGCCGGAAGTGTCATTAGCGGCATAACCATACGCCTTAATCGGATGCTCAGATTCCAGTGATTTCGCCATTGTTGAAGACTTAAAAAGGTAATGTTGAAGTTCAGATATGTTAAATTGTATTGAAATGATGAGTTTGTGAGTGGGTTTGAGAATTATATATAGTAAGCAGACCACCCACCCACGTAAGCGATGATGGTTCAGATGACGGTGTGTTGGTCATACATTGTATTATTTTATATAATAACTTTTACACATGTGATGGTTATATTTCTTTGCCCTCATATTATGATATTAAAATCATGAAATGTACATAAATAACTTTTACACTTTCTTTGCCCTCATATTATGATATTAAAATCATGAAATGTACATAAATAACGTTTACACATGTGATGGTTATATTTCTATGCACTCATATTATGATATTAAAATCATAAAATGTATAGTAAATAACGTTTACACATGTGATGATTATATTTCTCTGCATTTATATTGTGATATTAAAATCATAAAATGTATAGTGAATCTTTCGAGGTTACCGCACGTTTGGCTTTCACCCATTGGCGGTTAGCTAACACAATCTTGGTTCTTAACGTTACAATGGATCTAGTCCATATTTGATTTTATCTAGAAATTCGGATGTACTATTACATTTCATGAACCGGATACACAATAGTTGTTTACGTACGGGTTTTTTTCTTTTAAAAGCCTTATGGAATTTTTCTTTAAAACCTAGAGAGCATATATGTTAAAGTCTAACTGCAGTTAAGACAAATGTAAAATCAACTACCGAAAAACTAATCAAGGACTTCAATGCAGATCTAGTCTTTAAAAACTATTTCAAGTCTAAATGACATTGCTATATATATGTAGGGTTAACCCCCAAACGCGACCTGTAGGGTTAATTCCTAGCGTGGCCCAGCCGAAACCCAACAAAAGGGAAAGGGGCGCGCAAACGGGCATAACAAGACCCACATAAAGAACGGGGCCACAAACCGTTAGGTTAGTAATAAAATTGGCTTGCCTGAAATCTAATCGTGGCCATTGAAATGGATGAAGGGTTGACAAAAGCCCTCAGTAACTTTGCCTTTGCGGAAATATAGGAGCACCCTCCTATAAAAGCTCCCGAAAAAGGTAATATGCAATTACCTAACTAACTCAGAGCTATTATGTTGATTATACTTAAAATCATAGACTTATTCTCATGCCGGAGGGTTATCACAATGATAATCTTCTCCTTGTGGTGCCTTAACGGTGTTGTTCAGTGTGCAGATCCTAAGAGAAGAAGCAAAAAGGCGTTCGACGAATAAGCTACTCAAGCGCGCGCGTGTGATCCATCGCTACATGCGCGCGACCCTTCTGATCCAGTCAGTGACAATATACATCATTGCTCTCACATATCACGCTTCGTGACACGGGGAGAAATTAATTTTAAATGGGCCGAAAGAGTCATTTAAACCTAGCCACGCGTATACACCGCTACACAATAACTACCTTCGGTTAATTAACTTTTCACAATATAATCTAACAATGCATGTCTTTATTAACAATAAAACAAAAAAAAAAGTCTCAAAAACTCATACGATTTGCTTCAGTTGCTTGTATGTTATTATTTATTATTGGTTTTTTAGTATATACAAATGAAAATGAATTAGTTGTCAATATAAAAGCAAAAGAGAATAATTAAAGGTAACCCATTAACGACTAGATAATCTATTCTTTACCGACACTTTTAGTGGTTGTTTCCCACATTCTAGCTATCCCTTTTTCTGTTAGAAATCATTACCAAGAACTTCCTACTTATTAATTTCTATGAACCGAATACTAGATTTTTTTTTCAGTTTCTTATAAACTCCTAATATGATTGATGGCATAACCGAATATCGACCCAACTCCCTTAAGTAAAGCCCATAGCAAAATTCCATTACAAAGAAACTATGGGTCATAAAGAGTCAGCCCCTTCAAGAGAGTCAAAGTTGTGACATTCCGTCTATTTTCAAGGTATATTTTAATAAAAATATTTTTTTTATATTTCATACAAACAACATTATGTGTATACGTGACTATATGCATAACATATCAATAACAACAAGAATCGGATAGCAATTGTTAGCAATTTGACAAAATTGCGGTAAAAGTCACAAAAGTCAACAACAAGGTCCGATTCGTGAAACTTTGGAAAATTGACCTAATAGATAGGTCAAATACATCAAACTAAGGTCATTACATCATATTAAGTTGAGAATCAACAACAAATTGCAAGAAATTAATCAAATTAGAAAATTTTCTAATTTATGAAGATTAATTGTCAAAAATTAGCAAAAGTGGTGAAAACACGTAACCGGTGGAAATCCCGACTCACAAATCATGAAACATGTATATATATATGTGTATACATGAGTACAATACAGAAAATACAGATGGATATATGTATTATACCTGTATATGTGCAAATGTGATAAAATAAGTTTAATTATAAAATTTAAACTCAGAATTTTTCCCACCACAAGAAAAAGGGGCTGAGATTTTTACCCAAGCAGGTGACAAGGTGCTTTGGGGATTGATCCCAGCTGCAATTCATCTGATCCACGATTTCTTCAACTGACCACAAGTCAAAAATCAGTCAAAAATAGAAAAATTTCAAGAACAGCTGCTTCCAAATTCGCCAACTTTAGGAACCACCAAAATCAGACCAGAAACCACTTTCAATAGCTTAGAATCAATCCATATAAGGAATACCAAGTGATCAATTAGTCCAATTCCATCCAAAAATCTGATTTCAGTTGTAGAAATAAAGGTTCTGCTCAAAAACCCGCTTGATCAAGGTATGTTCTTTACATGAAATTGATCATGGATTTTGATTCCAATAAGTTAGATATTGATATCTAAGTGAATCTGCACAATTTCAGATCCTAATTCCATCAAATTCAAAAGTTGAATCATTGACTTTTGAGAGTCAACCTGTTCTTCAACTGTGAAAAGGTCAATTCCGCAAATTGGTGAGCTAAATCCCTAACTTATGACTTATATACATTCATATATGTTAAACAAGTCTAAACCAATTGGGTTCCATGACTGGAACCAAGCAAATCAAAGAAAATCACTAAAAAGGGTAAAATTGTCCATTTTAGGGATTTTTCCAAATCTGAAGATCCGATCATCAAAACTTGAATTTTCCAATTGGAATATGTTAAATTATGATATAAATGATGATTTTGAGCTTGGTGCTCGAGAAAAGTATCACCAAAATTGATTAAAACGCGAAAAACCACTTTTTGGGCTGAAACAGGTCGCCTGGTCGGGCGTAGCCGAGTACTGTTCTCGGTAACGACCTGGTCGTTACCGAGATCGTTGCCGAGAACCTGACCGAGGATTACCGAGAACCATGATCGATCACCGCCGAGTCGTTCCCGAGATCGTAGCCGAGTACATGACCGGGAATTACCGAGAACCATGATCGATCACCACCGAGTCGCTCTCGAGACCATTGCCGAGCACGTGGCCGAGCCACCTGGTCGTGTGACCGAGATCGTTACCGGGCTCGTGCTCGAGCCGGTTGGTCGCTGTGATCGAGCCATCTCCGAGAACCATGGCTCGAGCCATGGTTCGAGCCCACTGACCATGGTTCGGGTCAGGTTCGAACCGTTTTCGACCCGTGGACCGTTTTTCGACCCGAACCCATTTTTCGACCCGGTTTTCGACCCGTGAACCGTTTTTCGACCCGGAACCCGTTTTTCGGCCCGAAACCCGTTTTTCGACCCGGAACCCGTTTTTGGGCCCGAAACCCGTTTTTCGACCCGGAACCCGTTTTTCGGCCCGGAACCCGTTTTTCGGCCCGGAACCCGTTTTTCGGCCCGAAACCCGATTTTCGGCCCGGAACCCATTTTTCGACCCGAAACTCGATTTTCGCCTCGGAAACCGTTTTTCGAATTAAAAACCGAACTTCAATCCGATTCTTGATCCGAAATCTGACTAACGTTCCGGTTCCCGATCCGGACTCCGATTAACATTCCGGTTTCCGATTTAGAAACCGATTAACAACTGTTTTCACTAAAACAAAATATTAAACATCACACAACATTTTCAATGACTAAAATGAATCATAAATCATTATATAGACTTGTTTAACAACAACCAGTACATATACTATTAAATAATGTTTCAAGAAACTGAATTTCTTATAAACAATTAACAGGACTCGCCTGATTTCTGTTAAGTCATACGAGGATCATCAATAAGCCTAAACAACAACAGTGAGTTTTCGTAACCCCTTTTAATGTTTTAGTTTACAAAACTCGGGGAATTACAACAACAACAACATTACTTTTACAACATGTTGCTATATTTATTTGTTATGGCTTATATAATTGAATGATTATCTAAGATTACAAGTGTTCTATCAACAAATCCTCACATACAGTAGTGTATCCAATTAACCCGTGACGGACTACGGGCTGAGTGGCAAGTATAGATAGTACTATCGGGCTGACAACCCCATTCATGTGACCCTGGACTGGGATGAATGTAGAAATACCATTTCCAACAACAGCCTAATATTGATAGATATTAGGAGTGAGGTGACAACATGTTAGATTATTCTGACGGTCGTAAAGGTTTTGGATATGCGTCTTATGATAATTGATTGAATTATATATGCTAACATTTATTATATAGCAATGCATTACAAACTCACCAGCATTCATGATGATCTTTCAAGCTCACAACATTTCCAGGTGATAACTAATCTTACAAGAACATCAACAACATGTGTTTGTACAACAACAACAGCATGCATTTAGGAACCCTGTCTAGAACAAACTGTTATGTGTAATATGGTTAACAACAGCAATGGTGTAATAACTTACAATAGAATGGTTATGTTTAATTAATGTGAAATGAAGTATTCAGTTATTCCAGTTGTGCTTTGACCCAACCACAGAAAGTCGCACCTTCTCTCAGTAATTGTGACAACCCACATGCTTTCGCGACCAATTAATATTTTACACGTGTACCGAGACGAGAGAGGGGGTGTGAAAGTACTGATTATGCTTATTTTGTGTATTTAGGTAAGATTGGTCGAGCAAACTGTAATACAAGCGAAACTGGGACTTAAACCAAGAAAATATGAAGTTTTGAAGCTGACCATGCCCCCATGCCCAGCTGACCACGCCCTCATGCTCAGCCAGATACAGACAAAAGTACAGTTGTCTGACAATCAGGCACGCCCTGTGCCCAGCTGACCACGCCCCTGTGCCAACAAAGACTACATGTACTAGCCGACGAGGGTGACCATAGGGCGTCCCTGGCCCAGCATGGGGCCGTGTTGGTTAGTCCAGCAGCCTATTAATAGTTGTGAGTTGCCACAATTTCAAGAGGAGAGATGCCGATTTTGAGACCCACTATACCGCTCTTTCACTCACATTTCACCACCACAAACCGAAGGATTCAAGCGTTGACGAGAGGAAGAGATCTATCATCTCCACCATCTTTGTAAACTCTCTTGATGAGATCATTTTGGTTTAATCAAGGGTTGTGTTTATTTGCTTCTTGTTATCGTAAAGCTCAACATGAGCAAAACTCTTTTTATCACCCTATTCTAAATGAATCTTAACATTTGATTATATTGTGTAGTTTTAATTATTTAAAGAAGAGATAAACGTTTGATTAGCCTTGATGAAAAATACGGAATTGTACTAATTGATTAAGGATTAAGAGATATTTTGTTTGGGTAAGTTGCTTTTGGTGCTTGAAAAGGAAAAGATAGCCATTAAGTAAACTAATATACTCATTACTCGTTTATACGGGTTATGTTTCTGGTGCTTGAAAAAGAAAAGGAAACCTTAAAGGGCTAATAAAATAACCAGAACTATTTCCTTGTACTAAGACTCTAACAGGCGGTTACAAGTTATAATAAACTTATTCTTCGTCATCACGGTTTTCGTAGACTCGCTAACGCCACACGTAATTGTAATGTTTTGAATTGGGAAATTATAAGTCAAAGGAGCGATATTGCTTTTACTTACATAAATCGATTTTGAGGAACTTATTTCGTTAATGTCATTTAACTTTCTAATGAACTGTTAGGGTTGCTTACTCTAGCGAGAGGTTGTCCTAATCTTAACTTTATCTAATTTGCTCACTTGTATTAACCTAGATAATTCGAGGTGGTCATTATCGGGCTTTCCAAAGGATTATTAGAAACGTTTGCTCTAACGAGATACGATTCTATATTCCGTAGTGAGCCTACCACACAACAGTAAATCAATGTTAAGTGGATTAAAAGTTTGCGTGATAACCTTCTCATCATTTGAAATCTTTCAATCAGTGTACTTGCTTTAATCATTAATCTATAAAACAAAACAAAGGAAAACGAATCATCATCTAAAACTTGCTTTACCTTAGTTAATTATCGATAAATATTCAGTATTTAAAAGTGTCCTTGGATTGATATTCGGTTCATATCAAAACTATACCGCAAACACGACGGGTACTCTTGCCTTTTATCATGTGTGTGTTTTAGTTTAGGTGAAAACCATTTTAAAAATCAATTTTGTGTGAAGGAAAAACTCTTACTAAAAATGACTATAAACCAAGACACATCCAAGTCAATTAGTTAACTCCGTCTATAATTTTAGTCTTATTTATTTTTCTTTCCTTTTTTTTTAGTTTCTAGGTTTTAGTTAGTTGCCCTAGTTTTTGGTAATGTATCTCCACTACACCTCCTGAAATTGTTTCACCCTTTTCCGAGTCTGAACGTCATTTTCGACAAAGAATACGAGAACGAACACCCGTAGTAGCTGAAACAATCATAGATGATTTTGCGGACATTACACCACCAGGAGTAACAATGGCAGACCAAAAAGAAGAGAGAAACGACTATGCCAAACCATCTCTTGAAAATTAGGATATTAGCGTTTCGCACCCAAAAATCGAAGTAAATTTAGAAATTAAATCTAGCATGGTTGAAAACTTTGTTCAATTTCACGGTCTTCACTCTTCATGATGAAGATCCACAATCATATATCGCTCGATTTCTACGAATTTGCGTAACTTTCAAAAATTAAAGATTGTTATGTTGAAGCCATTTGGCTTATGCTCATTCCATTTTCACTTCAAAGTCATGCTTTAAAATGGTTAAAATCACTCCCCCCGATCTCATGACCACATGAGATCAAATGGTTGAATAACTCATGTTCAAATACTTCCCACATGATAAAACCGCAAAATTTCGTGCAAAAATCACTTAATTGTGTATTGATGACAATGAATCTCTTCACACAACATAGGAGAGATACAAAATTCTGCATAGGAAATATCCACACCACAATTTAAATCTTTGGTTTCAATGTCAAACTTTCTTTGACGCATTATTAGGACCTAACAAGCAAATAAGCAAGCCATCGGATGAGACTTCGAAGTAATCTCCCCAAACATTTACATTAGCTAAAATGTCTACAATTGTATATGTACATGAAGTGGTTCTATTTCTCCATTTGAAATAACAATCTTTTGTAGTCACTTAATAAGTTAATAAGTCTATGTAGTATTAATTCATTCACTAATAATCATCTGCTAACCACCACATAAGTGCCCTAGTGGTTAACGGCTTGGGGTTCTCCAAAGGAGACCCAAGTTCAAATCTCACTAGGTGATGCTTTGGGTGGCCAGCCCACGGCGATGATCCGGGAATTCCATTTGGGGTTGAGCATAACGCGATTTGTGGCAGAGATAGCAGTTCGAACCCCATCCCCTGATTCGGCTTTAGAACCGTGAGTCGGTTGCCTCCTGTGACGTTATGGGGCGAGGGCTGTCGCAGGCCGGTCGGTGAGTCCGGAAAAACTCTTTTACTAATCATCTGCTAAAGTTTTCATGTTTTCATTTCAACAAGCAGCCATCGCATACTCTACAGAATCAACACCCCATTTAACCTATTCAACGAAAGGTAGAGGTGGGCAAACCACTTTTTTTTTTCAAAAACGTTTTCGAGGGTTCAGTTTTGGTCAACAAAGTCAAGAACTAGTTCATTACCGGTTCTAGTTAAAAGACTAGCTTTGGCTAGTTCAATTCCGGTTTTTTGCCAAGTAGAGGTGGAACCGGTGTTCCAGGTTCGTTTCCAGTTATGTGTTTTCTCTAAGAAACAAAAACCACTTGTACCCACCGGTTTGGGTATGACCGGGTCCGATTCCAGGTACGATTGTCGGGTCCTCTAATCCAAGGTATCAAGACACGCATCTCTCTTTTTTTATCAATGCTTATGACCTCAGACTTTTCCAGACTGAGTCTATGACCAGACTCGGGCTTTAGCATGTTTGTCTTGTATACGTTTCCACAAGTGTGAATGATTTACCACTCAGAAAAATCGTCTATGATATGAAAACAAAATTTGCTTTTAATGTATATACATCATCGAGGATAACAAAAAAAAATACATTTCACCTAAATAACAAAAATAATTTTGACTAAAAGAATACCAGTCATTCATACAGTTATACCCGCGTATTTCTTCCTTGTATTTGTACTGCCAGATGCATGTATACCCCGTAAACAACACTTACAATATCAAATATCAATCTCTTCCTTTCTTGTATGAAAAACCAACCTCCATTCTCATTCTCACCAAACTCAACCCCATCCCATTTCACTGGTATACCCGAAAGTGGATTTTAATCATTTCACAGTATGAATAATTGAATATAGACGGGAAACTTAGAAAGAGGTTTCTACCCTCCGAGGGTCGATTGCTTGTATCCATTCTGTAACCTTTCAACTATTTTATCTTTTTGTTTTCTTTTCTTGTCCATTTTATTTCTATATCGTTCTTCCCTTTCTCTTTCAAATATACCTTGCCAATGCACCTCACCGGTTCTTGGCCATAACCACCGGTCATATGGGTAGTCCCCATCATCAGCCGCCTCGGCTAGATCCTCATCCATGGTTTTTAGTAAAGTGGCGTTGAAATATTTGGTCCACATGAACCCTTTGCGTTGTTCTACAGGGTGTTGTTCTTCTAGTGAGCCTGAGTTTGGGTCGATGTAAACCATGGTTCGAGCCGAATGGTAAGCCCAAACGTTGACCAATAGTTCCAATAGCCGACAGTAGCAATGGCGTTTCTGTAATTATATAAGAAAACGATTATGAAACATATTACAGATCGCGTACTTTGTGTAATTGATCAAATTATGTTTTGGTTGAAACAGGTGACTTCATGGCACATCTACTTGAAAACACACTATTAAACACACAATATTTTTCCAATAATAATCTAATCTTAAAATAATGCTTTTAAAGGTTGTATGCAAAAAAATAAAATAAAATAAAATTAAAAAAAAGCTTCAGCAAACGTTTGACCCAGTTGACCCATTTCTTTTTTTGGGGAGTTACCAAACTTGCAAAATTATATATTACGAAAAAACACAAGATTTCAATTTTCAATGCACATAATATACAATGCTCTTGAAGCAAGATTTGGGGAAATATGTGATTTTTAAAACTTTAGAGGGGATTATATGGAATTGACCCTATTTTTTGCTAAAAAAACCGCGTAAGTTAAGACAGTTTAAACAAAACTTACACATATTTTTGAGTTTTGATTGCAAAACCTCAAAGTTTCTCATGTGGAGTCATATAAAATGCCAAAATGAAAAGCCTAAAGGATATATAAATTCTTAATTACCTCACTCACTGAAGATCCTAACATGCATTCAGTGGTTGTATTTGAATTTATGTGCAAACTATCCAAAGAATCAGTAAACATCCTGTCACAAATTAACAGATTTAGCACCATAACAAGTCATCTAAATTCAATTAAGTTAAAATGTCCCTTTAATATTCTACTTTTTAGATACCGTCTAACATAGTAACAAGGGATGGACGAAAGAAAAACCCATTAAAACCCAAGAAACCCATATTTTACATATGTAACAACGTTTTTTTTTAATTATTCACATAAATTCTACATCCAATTTTATGACTTGTCAAAAAAATTACAAAAAACCTCCGAGTGGATTTTTTTCTAAACCTTTTTTTTAACTTGACAATGTTACATATGTTACACAACATGTTACATATGTAACATTTGCTGAAAATTTAAATAGACGTGAATTTTTGTTATTTTTTACCATATTTAAAAAGTACTCTGCGCTTTTTTGATTTTTTTTTATAAAAAGTGACAAAAATGTATATAAAACCAACACTTCTAAAAAAAATAAATAATGTTACATAAGAGTTTCTAGGGTTTTCTCAACTCAAATGTTTAGTTTTTACTCTATCCTTCCTCCATAGTAACATACAAGTAAACTGATTATTTACATAAAATAAACCAGATGAAAGATTTGGAAGGTGAAATGATTACCTAGAAAACATCATGAATTCTAGGAAAGAAGGGGTTGACATCACCCAACTGTGTAAGGAAGACCAGTGACCGCCATTTTCAGGCATCGGTGGAAGTGCTTCAACGTATGATGGTAACGCGTACATTTGTCTGAACGTATCTTGAAAAGCCGTTCTGCATGCAACAAAACAAAATCAACACGTGATCAAATTTTAGCTATTTTTTAAAGATTAATGTACCTGCAATTTCCAGCATTTAAGATGTCACACATAGACCAAAATGTTGGAAATTGTTCGCTTTCTGCAAGTTCTCCATCCATCTCTACATGTGCCCAAAAATATATTACATCTCCTCTTTGTTTCTGTTGCACTGTTCCTTCCAGAACCCTTTCAGCTTTTGTGGACAATGATACCTAAAACACATATTAATAAAATTATGACACACACATATTTAAAATTCAACTATAATATCAAAGCCTCAATCCTCTAGATTAAAATGGGTCATGTTACACGAGTCAAATAAAAAAAAAATCTTAAAAAGAGAATGGGTCCAAAGTGTAATTTCAAAGAATAAAACCTTCTGAATCATTTTACTCAAAACACTACATTAATATTGTAATATACACAAATGTAACAATATATTGCACACTAAGTATCTATAAAATCATTTTAATAATTTTGACCCGTTACCCAACCCGACAAACATACTTTGACATGAGGTAATATTGAAATCCCAAAAATTATATGATCTACCTTCCTTGCAGCAGCACGCCATGATTGAAATCCAATCCAAGGTCGTTTGTGAACATTATCCAACCTATTTGCGATTGAAAACATGCCTCCCATTTCAAGAAGAATATCTCTGTAATGAGTCTCATTTAAAATTGAAAGCCTCCCAACCGCATCCACATCATCCGATCTCAATCTTCTAGATTTTGTTGACTAAAAAACATTCAATTTTAAAAAACCATAAAAAAATTATATATTTATCTAAATAAGTAAAATCCTATGGGAGTTGTGGAGTAACTTACAAGACTTAACCCGCGATACAAGGAACCGTGGTGCAGAAAAGGCCAAGACCCAACACCATTGTAAACCTCATATATGCATAAAGGTTGACCTGTTCTCTCTAGCTCACCTTCATCCCTTTCATTTGCTTCGTATTTTAACTTTTCGGCTTTTTTAGCATCGCGATATAATTCCTCCCAAACGCCATAGCTTTTATCTGTTCTTCCCTCTATCTACATGAAATAAAAATCAATACGTTCCTTAATTACATTACCATCCAGCAAAGATAAAGATTACAAAAAAAGGTGAAAATGGGTCCCAAAGACTCTTTTGACCATTTATAATTATGAGTTAATCACATAGATGGTCCCTATGGTTTGCGGAAAGCAACAGGTTTGGGTATTAAGCGTCTGAAGTAACAGGTTTGGGTTTTATGCTTCAATTTTGTAATGAGTTTAGATATTAAAGCCAACCTCAGTTGTAAACTTTCCTGTTAAATTAGTGAAATGACCAATTTAGTCTTTGACTTTTTGAATAGTCAAAGTCAAAGGGTATTTTGGTCATCTCACCCTATTTAACAAAAAAAGTTAACTGAAGTTAGCTTTGACACCCAAACTCGTAACAAAAATGAAGCAAAAAACCCAAACCCGTTACTTTAAACACTTAGTACAAAAACCTGTTACTTTTTGAAACCACAAGGACCAACTGTGTAATTAACTAATGTTAGCTATGATATTTTGAAACAAGATTATTACAGTAATAATGAAAATATTTGAACAAAAGTCTTCAAGAGGTTACACACAAAAACTGGACTTTCGACAACTTTCAACCTGTTTGACCCGTGCTCCTTTTAGCTAATTTTTTTTTAAATATAGAACATAAGATAAAGCACAACCCAAATTAACTTATTCATAAATCACTAATACAAAGTTACCACTTGTAACAAACATACCTCTTCCAACTCTAATCTCTCAACTTCTTCCAAACCATCAATTTCACGTAAATCATCCCAATCCAGTTCAGTTAGAATATCATCCACCATTATCTCAGATTCATTCTGAAATGTGGTTCTTGAATCCAGTAACGGGACCATACGTTCCTCAATATCATAAACAACATTTGTATTTCTTGCAGCTTTCATCAAATCAAAATATGTCATATTGATAGACCAGTGATCTGTTTCCGCAGAAATTAAATCCCATTCCCATTCTCCCTGTTCTAATGGAAAAAATAGCCCTGGAATAATGGAATCTGATGGAAGTGTAAGAATATTATCTAGAAGTTTCGCGTAACCAATAATACATTCGGATGCATGCATGTTTTTAGCAAGAAGTTTCGCTGATGAAGCGATAGTACGCGCATAATTCGATAGTTTTCCTTTTGATGTTAGAAGTGAAAAAGCTTTCATCAACTCATCAGGCTTGTCTTTTGAAAATATAATTCCATGTTCTCCATCAACCACCTGAAAATTGGGAGATTTATATAACAATAATCAAACATAAAAGATTATTATTTTGAACTACGCGTCTACACCTAATCTATATATACAGCAGAATTGAACTATCAAAAACTAATAATAGTGAATTACACAGATGGTCTTTCTGGTTTGTGAAAAATAACAGGTTTGGGTACTAACGATTTAAAGTAACAAGTTTGGGTTTATGTTTTCAATCATGTAACAAGTTTGTGTATTACTATTAAGGCTAACTTTTCCGTTACATTAGGGTGAATGACCAAAATACCCTTTTGAGTTTTAACCAGAAAGTAAACAAAAGTTCGCCTTAATACCCAAACTCATTACAAAACTGAAAGCACAAAACCCAAATCAGTAACTTTAAACCCTTAGTACCACAAAATGTTACTTTACGCAAACCACAGGGACTATCTGTGTAATTAACTTACGAATGGAATCTTTGCATTGGTCAAGAAATAAATGAAACTATAGATTGCTAATTTGTGCCCACTTGTAAGACAGCTTGCACAGTTGCACTTATCAAGAAATCTATTCTAGATATATATAATGTATTCTCTAATATAAATCAAATAATAACTTACATATTTTGTTATGATGGGATAATCAGGGGCGATTACAGGGACGCCAAATGTCATGGCTCTGGTGAGTAATGACGGAAAACCTTGCTCCTCTTGAGAGGAACCATACAGAACAATATCTGATATTAATAACATTCCGTCCACATCGCCATCTAAACCATAGTGTCCGACAGATTCGCGATGAAGACCAAGATGACCAGCAATATCCTGTAAAATATATAATTACCATAAGTGATGTTTTCACACACAAATAATTATATCAAAGTGTAACCCTTTTATAAAAAATGGAAGTACTCGAAGATTTATAGCAAACATTATGGTTGCTTCTACCTAATTTTTTTTTACAAACATCACTTAACTATCCAATTCAATGTGTATACATAGGTTCCTTATAGAGTGTATATAAGCAGCATTGTGTCTAGCTTTAACAATAATATCCATTTTAAAAAATTTATAAAGATCAAGAAAATGACTCATAAAGAAACCCATTTATTTAAGTTTTCAAATATAGACCCGTACTACAATAGTTATGAATAATATATACAGGACTACAGCAAAAATGATTAAATGTAAGTCACATTAATTAGGCATAGAGTTGCAAATACCTAAACCGGAGTTTGACAAATCAGTTTGGAACCAATACTAACCATCTGTCAGAGACCAGTTTAGCATTTTCGAATGCACAAACCGGTTAGGAACTGGTTAAAACCATTTTTTTTTTTTTTTATTAAAATACTAAAATGATAAAAACACTGCTTATTTGAGCAGGTAACCGGTTTGGTTATTTGAGCGGTTAAAATTTTAGGGTTAAAAAAACTGGTTATTCAATAACTGGTGGTCCAGTTAACCTAAAAAAACGATTTGTTGACCTCTAAGAGTCTAAGTACACATACATTGGAATATTCTAGATGTAACAAATCTCAAGTATTTTATAACCAATAGACTTAGATTGCAGAAAACTATAAAAAAAAAGGAAGGTATTTCTAGTGTGATAAGTTAATCTTAATACATAAAAATTAACATAAGATGGAAGAATACAAAAATACAGAAATTACATTTATACCTGTAAAGCATTGTTATAGGCACTACTGGAGTTCCCGCAAAGAAATAGAAATTTAAATGATGGCCCGATATCTCCTTTTCTAGCATAATTGGTCAGCAAAGGTCCTAAATTATGCATTGCAACCGCATAATCCCATGATAACTCATTGTAGAAGAAAGAACTTCCAACAACCAAAACAATCATATCATCTTCGCCAAAACCAAATTTCATCCTCAATTGAGATTTTGAGTTTGCTTTTTGGTATCTTTCAGCTGCCCACACGTCTACTGGTGATCCGGGAATCACAAAGAAGTTTCCAGTGTCGAGAACACTATATAACATCTGATAAATGAATAAATCATAATTAAAAATCAACATAAGAATCCCTAAAACTAATTCAGCTCATCAGTGTTGTAAATATAATCATTAACCGCTAATCGGTCATTCAAAGTTGCGATCTCACCTAATCGGAGCCTAAAATGGATAGCTGGTCAAATTCAATCAGATTCAGTCACAATTGGTCAAAATTGATCAAAGATAGACAGATATTGGTCGAAATTGGTCAAAATCTGTGAATATTGAAAAATTTATGCGTACTCTAAAGTATTATTTCCATATCAATGTGTGCAAATATATATATATATATATAAATTTAAAAATTACATACAAAAATTCCAATCTGATTAACCTTTATTAATCCCGATTAATACCCATTGTCTAGCAATTTTTACAACACTGCAACTTGATGTAGGTAAAGAATTTACCGGGAAAGAAAAATCAGGAAACACAACCACATCGGCTCTTGCAAAAGCATTCTTCCAATATGAAATTAAATGTTCCCATTGCATTTCTTGATATAAAGGAAGACGGTTTGCTAAAGTGTCTTCTTGAATTATCCAGATAAGTTGCACAGAGCAAAAGGGCTCCTGCATAAGGCTGCATAAATATAAAACTCACAATTCATAGTATCAACAAATAACAAACCAACAGGGATCTGCTTTTATTAGTTCAGAAAGATTTTCATTGCTATAGTGAGATTTTACATTTGTACCATAGAATATTGTCCGCATGTTAAAGTGCATGACTGTATTTTGTTGAATCATATCATTAGTAAATGCAAATTTGATTGCGTATTAGCTCACAACAAAATTTCACTCGTCTTTCAAGTTATTAGGGTGAAGACAAGAGCAAACACAAATTCACAAAAAAAAATTAATAATAATAATAATAACAATCTTCGTATCAACAAATTCTTACCTTGAAATTGCATCATGTGCTTCTAGAGAATTTACTACAACACCATCAAATCTGCAACAGAGATAACAGAACATAACTTATCTTAATGTTTTCTTCAACAAAAAGAGAACGATTTTAAACAGAAAGAAGAACACGAAAAAACTACAGGGTCCTGATCAAATATCTAAAAATTGTTCGCTGTGCTATTGCATGTTTGCATCAGCTACAATAATCATAGCATAGAATTAAAAAATGCAATAAAAGAGAGGGAAAAAAACATACATTGACCAATCAATATGACCATAACTTTCAGGACTTAAAACTGAAACTTGACCAACAGTTTTGTCCCAAAGTGGTCTTGTTTTGATATCCTCTGTAGCATATATCTGCATAAAAGTAAAACAAAATAATATAAAAAATTTATATTTGGTCAAAAATTACTAAAAATAGAGAATCACTTCAATAATTTTATCAATCAAGCATCAAAGTACTTCATATTCCATAAAGGAACGCTTAATTATAGATAAAGATTTAACAGATAAAAAAAACACTTGATGTCGCATGATCCTTTACAAAAACAACAAAGTTATAAATATGAAAAAATAGTCCTGCCATCACTAAAAAGATGGATATAAAGGGAGCTAATACGAGGTGCTGAAGCTTTAGAAAATAACCTGAAGCAGATAACCCAATCCACGCAAATTCTTCATCGCAGTAAGAAGCATCAAGGAAGATGGATCGTTCTTCATGTTTCCTAAGATCTTACAATAATCAAAACAAGCACTGTTGTAAATATGAGATCATGAGTATTCATGAATATATATATATATACAGGAAGGATAATTTGAAAACCCTGTCCAGTTGAGAAAACTCTAAAACCTATTATAACCGTTGATCTTGAGATTGGATGGTTGAGATCATTTCAGAAAATGTAACATATGTAAATGTTGCTGAAGTTTTTTAAAAAACGGTTTTTTTTACTTTAGGGGTACTTTTTTAAAAAAAAAGTACTCGGCGCTTTTTCATTTTTTTTATAAAAAGTTATGAAAATGCATTTAAAAGTTATGGTACCAAGGGTTTTCTCAAACTCGAGAGGGTTTTCATATTATCTTTTACCTATATATACATATGCAGTTATTCATTTGAGCATAAAATATGGATCCACAACGAGAATGCCTAAATGTTGAATAATTATTTTAAAGTTAAAACAATGCCAATGGTAATTTGAATAGTATCCGTTACAATTAACAGTTGTAATGTAGACGTGATAAAAGAACCCAAGAAATTAAAGCTATGTAGAATGTAGACAATTATTACATCCTTAGTAAGTATTTCACATTCTCTTCTAATGAAATATAGATTACAAACATATTACACGTTTAATGCAAACCAACCGGCATGTGACAAAAGAAAGAACCACGTCATTTTTTGATTAATTTCAATTAGACATTTAGACACCAAATTTACCTTACGGTTTAATAGAACTCCAAGACATCTTTCAACTAAAAAAAACTCCCTAATTTCTAGTTTTACTTATCATTGTCCAAAAAGTCACATCTATGAAATCCAAGATTACTATACATAACCCCAATATCCTTATCATTATACGAGATACGAGACGAGTTGTCTAGAATTGACATTTAACTAAATACAAAGTTATAAATTTAACAAGACATGCCATATGTTAACCAATTCTTTGCGCAAGGATGCAAGGAAACAAAACTCACGGAATATAAAGGGACAAATCAGGTCATGCTTCAAGAAAGGACTAAATTTATTGCCTTCCTTCATGTGTACTCTTGTTCTAGATCTAATATAATAATGAAAATTACAGATTGCTTTTTTGTTGTTTTAGATCTAATATAATAATGAACAGGTTTCTAGCAATCATGTTGACTTAGACTTCAATGCATCAACAGAAACAACTTAAGCTTCTTTAGATTTTATAAATTCCAATGTTCCATATTTTCATGTTTGTATCTGTTCTTCTTTCATTCTATTTGTTTGCTACTAATAAAACTGATATTTGAAAACGCAGAAATAGAAGCTCTATTTTGTATTGCTACTACATTCATCAATTCAATATTCTAAAAGTTGCAAATACTTGCTGTAAAACAAGTAATTTGCAAACATAAATGCATGAAAACCACAAAGATAAACAAACAACTCACAATTGCAAGCCGTGGTGATCGAACCCCAATAAAAGGCTTCTTCCTCGCACGATCAATCTCAAATTCCTTCTCATTCCTTGACGAAACGAACTTCAACGAACTCCCGAACTTCAAACCCTCACGCACAGTCCTCCCAATACCCTCATTACCAACCTGCCGGAGAACAATTGAACCAATCCAGCTCATCAACCCCATCGACACCAACGCATATGCGAAAACAGCAACCAACAAACACCAGTAACACAAGTTCGTTCCTCTGATTGAACATAGCTTCCGATGGACAACAGATCGGCCTCCATGGCCGTGCGATCGGCGCCGATCGGATAAGCTGGCAGCAGAAGATGATTTCGATACATGTTTAGATGTAGGTTTAGGGTTTCTCTTGAAACGGAACCGGTCGTGTGGACCGGGTGAGTTCTGGCCCATAGTTCAGAAATCTAACAGAGTGAACACAGTTTTGACATTGAATTTCGATTCAAACACAACAATGGTGAATCTGAGGATGAAGAATTAAGAATCTGATTTCACGTAGTCTCTTTTCTGTTGCGGTAGTTGTGATTGTAATAATATTGTATAGAGAGTGTCTGTGTGTATGTATCTGTGTAAAGGTTGTTTTTTCGAGAGTGACGGTGATGAGATCTGCCTGTGATTTCTTTTCTTTTTTGGGCTTAAACGCGTTTTCGAAAGGGGTAAAATAAGAATATTATATTTTTGAGGGGAGCAATATCTTTAAAAAGAAATATACAAATTGTTTTTTATGTCCTTGTCTTTTTATCATACTATCCATGTGAATATAAAGTTTTTATTTTCATTCATTATGTGTCTATGGTTTGCGTTCTGTATCTATTTAAGTCTAAATTACTAACAGAGTTAAATTTTTCTGTTCAATTTTTTTAAAAAAACTAAAATACCCCTATGACTCAAATGGTCATATTTTAGTGGGTAATTTTTTTTTTTTAAATAAGTTTATGTGGCCAAATTCAAAGAATGAGACACCTTATCTTTCTTTTATTTCCCAAAACCCACCCACACTCTCTCTCCCCTCCAACCTTCAACACCACAACCCCTCCACTACTCTATCTCCTCTAAAGACCAACGCCACCACCATCACCGATCACCACCGGCAGTCATCTGGAGCTAAAACGTGATCAGAAGAAGACAATACTGACACCGACTCCTCTGCCGGCGTAGGCTTGGTAGTTGCGTCGTTTTTCAGAATAGGACTAAGATGACTTGGACAATCGGAAAACAGATCTGCTGCGTACAAATTGAAATCGGATCTCGGTTGCCTCGGCGAACTCTCCATCCACTCGTCAGCGTCAACTTACGGTACCGAACCAGACGCCGCAACAAAATCAGCAAATTAAAACCCTAGCTGCTTGTGTTGGTCGAGGTTCGGCAAGTGAAATTCGGCCGCCTCTTCAGTTCCAGCAACACCTGACGCTCCTCCGGTGAACAGAGACCTCTCGGCCACCGAAACCCATGTGAGATTAATTACGAACGACGGAATTGGGGCTTGGTGTTACCTTAGGGACCGACCCACAATGGATTTGAGTGGGATGAAGCTATGAACAGCCATGAATCGTTGAATAATACTAGGGAGATGAAGAAGAATGGGTCATTTGGGTTTTGTTTGATTTTCAATGAACAGCCTCTCTCTGATCCAATCTGGAGTTTAGTCGATTGTTGATAAAGTATTACTCCATATGTTTAGAAAGGAGTTAATTACACAGTTGGTCCTTGTTGTTTGATAAAATTAACAAGGTTAAAGTTGCATTTGTTTTAGTAGTTCATTTGAGTCCCTAGGGGTAGTTTGGTTTTTTGATAGAATTTAACAGAAAAATCCAACTATATTAGTCATTTGGACTCAAATGGATAGAAAATACAAACCACAGACCTATAATGTATGAAAATAAAAACTTTGTATTCAAATGGATAGTATGGTGAAAGCACATGGACACAAACGACAATTTACTAAAATATATATGTAAAGTTGGGAGGGTGTCTTTATTATACATGGTATCGCATCTCAGCTTTACACTTACCCTTTTACATGCCTAATTTGATATCAACATTAACATACTCATCATTTTCATATGCAACCAATTTATACCTACTAAATCTTGTATAGTGTGAGTAGAAAAAAGAAAAAAAAAAAAAGTATGACGTCCATATATATGCTAAGTGGAGCACATGTGGTAAGGGCGCTTGCATGTGGGACATGCACCTCATCGCTTCACTTCCAAAGTGCAGGCTCCATATCAACTAAAGACATCCTCCTAAGTGCAGCGTTGGAGGGAGTCTTAGTCTTTAATTTCCAGAATTATAAGATCGGGAGTAATAGTTCGGGTGTAACAGTGATGAGTTAGGATAGGTCATGTGGGACAATCCAATTTGGTAAAGGCTTAAGGCTCTTAGAGAAGAGGTCATGAGTTCATTTCCTGAAAATGGTGTATCAGTGTAATTAGGAGTAAAATATGGATGTAAACTTTTGTCGTTAAACAAATAAAATGTTAAGTGAATAAGTGTCACAGTGTGTTCACCCACCATCGCAAGTAGGGGTGGTGTTCATCTCTTTTATTTTCTTGAGACTGTATATGTTAGTGATTTTGAGTAAAAAAGTGCGTAATAATAGTTATAAACTTATAATGATAAAAAAAATTAGATGAAGATGCGGTGTCATATAATTAGGTATAAATAACAAAAAGACATTCCCCCCTCACATTCGCTCTATTGCATTTAACAAGATGTGGTATCACAATGTTCACATTGTTACCACCTTACGTAGCGCCCCTCATAGAGCTGGACATGGACCATTGCACACAATCTTCAACTATTTGCCCATTCAATATTTAAGACCTACATAATGTTTTACCTACGAATAACACTTATCATGATTTAATGTAGGTTGTCTTATCGATCATGATTTTATATTTTATAAGATTTTCAAATGTCTACTTACAATTATCTAGGTGATATATTAGATAACACTAGTATTTTTCTTTCTTTAAAGGGAAATTGGATTTTAATAATCTCAACTTTGACATATAGACATGTGCCCTATGACAATCTCCATTAAAATAATTATTACCATCGCTCATAACTTTTATACCACTTACCATTTATCAGTATTAGTCCACGCTAACGAAACCTAACACCGTTAGCATGTTACGTTAGCAAAATGCAAACAGTGTTAGGTTTCGTTAGCGGGGACTATTCTGGTAAACGGTAAAAAAGTAGTAATAATTTCTTGAGTTGAAATTATCATGAACCAATAAGTTAAAGTTGTGATTAAATCTATTTTTCCTTTTAAAATGATGTTCTTGGCGGTCAACATGAAATTTTTATAAAGTTTGTTACTTATAAAAGGTTTTGGTAGTAATTCAATTGTTATACAGAAAATATATAAATTTTTTAAAGTTAATTTTAAAAAAATACAAACGTCTTTACCTAGATAACTTTAATTGTTTTTTTAACAACGAACAAATAAACATTATAAACTAAACCCGCTTAGCAAGACACTAAGATATTATGTGATTAGTGAGGTAAGTGACTTTAACATTCACATATTTTGTGATAACAAAAAGTGCTATAGATTTAGTAAAAATCTTGTGTTTAATTCTTTAACTAAGCATATAAAGTTGAGACATCATTTCCTCAGAGATAATGCGATAATGCAAAAAGGTAATATAGGTTGTAGAAAACATGAGGGGGGTGAATAGTTTTTATTAATTAAAACTTGCTAATGACCTTTTAAAACTCTTTTTATAACTTAAACTTACAAGAAAATGATTAAGATAAGTAAAAGAAGAGATAACGTAAGGAGGTGACAAAACCGATTTATAGAAGTTCAAGTTGATGCTAACTAACTAAACCTACACCGTCTACTTGATCTTCTCCACTATGTGTTTCCTCTAATCATGTGAGGATGTCCATCACAAGCGTTTCACTTTCAAAGGAAGTGATCACCTTCTTCACTAGCCACCAATGCAACTAGCTTTGGTGTTCTATCACTATGTCAAGATAGGAAACCCAACAAACACACTAATTACTATATCAAGATAGTAGTTCCCAAACCAATACAACAAGTCACTATGTCAAGATATGATGAAATGTATTCTTGGAATCAAGAGAGAGTATTATATTTAAGTATATTAAACTTTATAGGAAAAGGGGTTGAGTGGAAGGATGAACAAGTGTTCCTATTTATAGACCTAGGTGCAAAACACAAGAGAGTATTGGATCGACCGCTTGTGCCAACTTGCTTTTTCTTGTTCGTTGCGTTATGAACATTATGCCTAGTCTTGTATTGCTTTATCCTTCACACTCCAACCATTTTAACCATTAAAACAAGGTACCAAAAGGTTTGATTTGATTTATCCAAGTCTTGCAAGACTTTTGCAATTTTGGAAACTTTCATTTTTGTATTTTGTAATACAACTTAAATGCTTTATTCTTTGGTTTGGATTGTAGCCGTTTTAAGGTAATTTTCTTTCCACATGAAACATCTAATGTTCAATTACCTCTAAGTGGTTATTATTCTTGCAAGACCAATTTCAAATTAAAATTGATTTTCTCACTCTTTTAAGTTGACTTAAAACCATTTTTAAATTAGTTACAAGACTTGTGTCTTTTGTGTTGCATTTTGTTATCTTAAGATAGTTAATGTGTTATATTGTTATTCGTGTTGATTCCAAACATTCTTGTAGTCTTGATCATTATATCTTCTAATTATTGATTCCTTGATTAGATGATTAATTGAATTGAAGGTAGTAACGATAATAATCAACTACATTAAGCATGTACGTGACATACATTCATATTTGATGAACTAATATCACTTGAAGTCATCCATAATTACTCATTATCAAAACCAAAAGGATTAATTAAAGTTTAAACCATTGTTATCCCAACATAGTTCTAAATAATGTGACACCTCGAAATTTTAGGTAAAACATTTATCATTTTATAGCGTGTTTAACTTTTGTTATCATTACTTATTGTAAACCGAGCTGTGAAATAAACCCAAACCATTAGTACCCGACCACACGAAAGAATACCCATTACAAAAACTCAAAGAATACCTACAATAGTTATAAATTTAAAAACCTATAAACTATAAAAATTGAATATATAAAAACTCAACATCACCACCATCATGAGTATGCATACAAACCACCATCTCTTAACCATCAAACAAACCACCACCACCCTACACTCCTACCCCCTACCCACACTTTTCTTGGTTACACAACCACTACCCCAAACTGTCCACTCCCCCATCTTTTGCACATTTCACATCGGTTAAAGGATCAAGACACTCCACCACCAAGAATATATTGCCTTATGTCCAACCATGAAAGCAACCTTTTGACTTACCTTCCTTGAACCTTGAGAGAAGAATAAGGAGCAACTAGAACAAAAAAAATTGCTGGTCACACACTTCTCCATTTCTTTAAATATACACCACTCCAAACCTCAAATCTTGAAGCAACCATTTACCAAAAAAAACCACCTTCAAATCTTCAAGTACCAATTCGTTTCTAACCACCATTCGACACGACCGAACCCTCATACCACCACTACACCACGATTAGAACACAAAAAGACATTACATCGGCCCTTCATTCGAGCAAGAAGCAAGGGGAAATACTACATACGAAGGAAAACAAGAAACGAAGCAAGGAGTAGCAAACCCCGGGTTTTCACGAAGATTCTCGTCTTC
>WOUH02000041.1:2928792-2939316 GCA_009936405.2 Stevia rebaudiana | reverse complement strand
GTTAATAACAAACTTTGTAATGTTACACCTTACAGTAGCAGGTACAAATGGTATTGTGGTCTTATTGATTAAAACACAGTAACAGTTTTAATGATATCAAAACCTGTGAACTCACCAGCGTAAGCTGACCGTTTCCAAACTATATGTAATCTCAGGTGTCTAAAACAGGAATCGGGGATGATACAAGGGGGACCGTTGTACTTGTTCATTTCATGTTATGTATTGTATTGTATTTTCTTCCGCACTGTTGTAACTCTGATCAGGCTATGAAATGAAATGTTGTTTGGTGTAATATGTGTTGCATATTAAACCGGTTGACTCGATCCTACAATACCGAGCAGTTGACGTGGCAAACCGCTCTCGGACCGGTCGGAGACCAGGGGCCAGGGAGCGGGGTGTCACATATTGTTACTGGGCCTATCTAAAATGTGTGGGTTTTGTCCAATGGGTTGTGGAAGCGGTTTTTAATTGTGGAAAGAAAGCCCAATGGATTATGAGTTGGATTTTGCTACTAAAGTGGTGGGCTAAGAAAAGGCCGAGGTTGGGTATTAATATGGAGTCACAAATGATTTTCTGGATTGGGCTTCTAAAGTGGGTGGGTTATTATGGTTACTATGCTGATTGGGCCAACCCATTATGGACTCGTTTCAAGGTATGGAGGGCCATGTGGTGGGCTACGCTTAATTGGTTAATGGGTTTTAGGGCTAAGCAATTTATTAGCCCAGATGGTATGGTGAAGAATGTGATGGTTGTTTGGATCAAGGCCCAGACTCTTGTGGACTTTCAGACGATATGGGCTAAGAGGTATTGGGTTGGTCCCCGAGAAGATTATTGGTGGTGCTATTGGGCCGAGATGATTTACAAAGAATCAAAGGCTTTTTGGATTTGTATTAGTGTGTGTCGTTTTCGATTGTATCAACATGTTAGTGATAGATTGAATGGTGTTAGGATAGATTTGTACTTAGTTGTTATTCTTATTTTTGGGACTACTTATTATAAGACACAAAGTCTAATAATGGGTAGTTGCTTTATTTTTGATCTAATAAAGTTTGCCGGCAATGCCCATTTTAAAAAAAAAAAAAAAAAATCCTAAACCCTAAACCCTACACTCCAAACCCCAAACCCTAAACCCTAAACCCGATGCTCTGTTGTGTAATCAAGGATACTATGGGGCCGAAAAAAGTCATCAAGAAGATTACTACCAATGCTTAAGTCAACAACTCATTAGTACAGAGTGTCCAGTGCCCAATGAGATGATGGAGATGCTAAAGTTGATCCGACAAGATTTGCAAGATATCAAGCAAAAGGATGAGGTATGTGATAAAACCATCCAATCTTTGTCTATACAAGTTGGACAGCTAGCTGTTAAGATGGCAGAGTGGAAGAAGAGTAATGAGACACTTCTAAGTGATGCATAAATCAAACATGCTCATTCTATAGCAAAGAAAATGAAGAACACTCACAATAGTCAGGTAAGTACTCTTAATAGTGAAAAAATTTATAATAAAACTAAACCTACTATTGAAGTGTCTGTGCTAGATGATGATGTAGAACAAGAGCATGTGGATCCTGTAGGGACATTGTTGGATGAAGTGTTTGACGACGTGGTAGCCAATATTACAGAACATATAGTCGTTCCTTTAAATTCGAATGACAATTTCGTCCTTCTCGAAACTCAAATATTAATTTTAGGTGAAGAGCCAATGATTGAGGTAGGCGCGATATATCCTAATCATCCGATTATAAATACTGTGCCAATAGACAAAGCTCAGGATGACGGGTCAGGTTCAAAGAAAAGGAACGCGAGTAGACAATTCCGAGAAGATATTGATTTACTTGATACATCAACCATGAAAAGCCAAGTAGGTAAACAATAAGTCAACTACCGAGCATACATTGGGAACTTGGTAGGCAAATGTTCACTACGACCACCTTAAGCGGTATATCAGGTATGGTCTGGCTGAAGACCTTTAAACTTAGCGCCAACCGAGAGGCAGCCCGACTTTTTAGTATTCTGTTTTTTGTTTTTGTTTTTGTTTTGTTTTGGTTTGTTTCAGTTTTTCTCCATAGCAACACCCAAAGTGTGGGGAAGGCTCTTGGAAGACAATCAAGGAACTTTATGGGTGTGTTCACTATAAACCCTCATGAGACTTCACTCGTCCACTCGGGCTACCTAGGGGTTTAAAAGGCTTGTTGCATACGCTAAATGCAACCGTGATTCCTATGAAAGATATTTAGTAGTTTGTTTTATGCACTCGAGGACCGCGTGGAGAAGATATAATCAGGTCATGTGTTCTTTCTTATTTTATTTTATAATTTTATGGTTATATCGGGTCATTGATAATTGTGGGAAATATGGGGTTAGAACTGGTTATGGATGGTTGATTTGAGAATCTCATCTCTTATTTATGATTATGCTTAATTGAGATCAGACATTGGGGACAATGTATCCCAAGTGTGGGGATGAGGAGATAGGATAAAGGTTTGGATTAAAACGTCACTTTTGAGCGAAACCTGAAATTAAGAAAATTGAAATTTTTTGGAAAATGCCCGAAGGTGAGTTCAAATGCAGTTAAAAATCAGATTTTTTTTTCAGTGTAAATCACCAACTTTTTACCTGCTAGCGAATTGGTTTTTGGTCCTTTGTCATGGCCGAATCTTTGGTTTGCATGATTAAGTTTTCTCAGTGAGTCATTTTATAGAAATACGTGGAACAATCTCTAACTAGGGGTGACATTCTAGATGGTAAATAGCATATATGCTTTGCGTCGTTAACCATATTACCACCGTTTCCAGCATGAGATTTGAGCCTTTATTTGCATATTATTATTTGTTTGTTTTGAGTGACTACCAAAATGTTCACTATTTTAGAACTTGTGTGGCAATACATTTCTACGTTTTGATGCTATGACTTGCGCAAAAATGATAGAGGCATTTAGGATTAAACCTTCATTTTAAACCTTTTTATTTTTATTTCTCTACCCTTTACAATTACCATTAGACACCATGTTGAGCCTATCTTTTCATTTGATTAAACCCATATGTGTTAACCCATTTGACCTGTTAAGCCTTTTTAATTTTAAACCCAAGTGATGAAGTCCATATTGTGTTAGTAATAACTGTGAGTAGTTGAAGCAAGGTTAGTGCTACATGCTAACTTATGTGAAAAAAATATATATATATTAAAGAAAAAGAAAAAAAAAATATACAGTGAAGTATTGGGTAAAAAAAATGACCCTAATATGGAGCGAAAAAAAAAGTTGTTAGTGTGTTTATATTTCGTGATGTGTTCGTGTTTAGTTGTTAAATAAATTTGGATTTTCATCACTTTAGCCACTTTCAAATTCCTATCCATACCCTTAAACTAAGCCTAACCTTACAACCCGTTAAAGTCCTTTTGAATTGTGTTTTGTCATGTGTGTTAGAAGGATTTGATTGTTATACAAGCCTATGATAATAGTGTTTCATTTATTGGTTTGAGTGTTATTTAAATTCTAGCATATTATAGCTAGTCCAGAAATAAACCGAGGGGAGTGTTATTGTGAGTGGTGCAAACGTATATAAGTGAAATATTTGAAGCATGTCAGGTTTAGTTAGATAATGTTCCAGGTTTTGTAATGTTAATTCTTTTTACTTGTTGAGATGTAAATCTATTGATTGTACGTCTGGAGAGTCGGGTATGCCTTGGTACCATAACTGCCAGTTGGTAGGTGATTATCAAGTGTGTTTGAATTTGATGATTTTGATATTTGTAAATGAGCTTTGCTTGAGGGCAAGCAAAGGATAAGTGTGGGGATGTGATCGTCGGGTTAATTTCACGTGTTTATATTAATTATTTATGCGTTTTTATATATATATTCGCGTGAAATATTATTACTTTGTATTTGTTATATGTTTTCAGGTTAAACGGCGAAAAGTGTAAAAGTTACGGATAATTTGGAGTACAAAAGAAATAAGAGATAAAGTTTGAGGCTAAAGAAAATAATATAACTAATCCTAAGGACCTGATTGCAAATAACTGAAAGTTAATAAAAAGTGCTGAAAAGAAACGTGAAGAATTATTGTTACATGCCAACTTTGATTTCAAAAATAATAAAAATACATATGGGATTTGCTTTTAATCGGTTAAAGGCCCAAACAAATTTCTAACTGTCGCAGCAAGCCGGCCAATAAAATACGTAGGGATCAATTTTATGGGAGATCATTGACGGTGACATCATACGGCACTTTGGAAAAAATCTTTTGCAGCCATCATCGTTCGGAAGAGTAACACCATTCAAGTTAATATTCAATAATCCATATTCAACCGTTTGAATACCAAATCATTTTTTATGAGCGGCTAATCTTTTCGTGAATAGGACCCGTTAAGTCCCGGTCTTCACTTATCAGCTGATTAATCATACACGTATCCACCCTTAATGGATTCTCACTAGTAAAACGGTTTATAATTGTGACTAGGCAACCTAAAACGTGGAAAAGATTACCCTTCTCACAACTGTTTCAAATCATATTAGAGTTTCTGCTTTTCTTAATCAATTGAAATCAACCAACTATTAGTTTATTTTATAATTAGTTAATTAATCTTGAGAGCTAAAATTAACCACGAATTCCCTGTGGAGAACGATTCTACTTTCCATATACTAAAGTTTTAAGTTTGTTTTTTATTAGACCACGACATTTACATCATCTTTGCAAGCAAGGGAAGAAGTAAATTAGAATTTTTCAGTACTTGAGAGAAAATGCAATCATAACGTTGCTTGAGGGAATACAAAAAAGTACAAGACAAATTTTTGAATCGCTGTACAATATCTCTTCTTTCTCTCTGTCTTTGCGAACTAGGGTATCAAGACATGCTAGTGGTTTATTAGAAGTTTACAATGCCTGATTTATAGTGCTAATCACAGCCCTTTGGAATCGTTGTGCTGGTTCCCTTATCCGTTGCCTTCAATATGTTTTCCCGAGGGCTCCATTATGTTGATCAGAGGGCTCCATTATGTTTTTTCGAACATGCGTGTTTTTTTCCCAATCAGCACTTCTCCGTTATTTTAACTAGGTATTCTCCTCCCGCGCTTCGCAGCGAGATTACCGGGATGTAATCCAACACCCTACCATTTAAAAAATGACCCGTTACCTACTAAAACCAAGAGAAATCTGACCTGTTAGCCAGAAAATGTGAGCTGCAGTATAAGTCGTCATCTCGCAAAAACAGTTCCAAAAATTGGATAGAATCTAACATGAATTAGACACTACTAATAGATATGGCCAGCTGACCCGTCTATTCTGAAAATCCCAACAACTTAAGCAGGCCTGTTGAGCGGAAATCAAGCTTTTTAACGGTTTAGAGTAGTATGTAACAAACATTCAATTCTAATAAAAGTTTACCAATTTTGCCCATTTTTAAAAAAAATAAAAATAAATAATCCTAAACCCTAAACCCCAAACCTTAAACCCAAACCCTAAACCAATAAAAACGTGACGGTTTTTGGAAACTGGTATAACTTTTTTTTTACATTTTTAACAAAACGCAAGAATTATATAATATATATTTATTTAACTGTAGGTAACCGATGAGTTTCACTCAATAATGAAAGACAATTCTCGAACCGTTGATCAATGTTATTCAAAGTGGAGGGATTTGAATTCCGCCATGAGAAAATTCAATGGGTTCTACCACCGAGCGTCAATGAGTCAGAAAGGTGGCGAAGGAGACGAAGAAATAATTTTAAACGCAATGAAGAGCTACCAACAAACCGTCAAGGCAAAAGGTTTCCCTCACCTTTAAGCATGGAAAGAAGTTCGATATAAGCCTCTATGGGCGGAGACTCCTCCACCGGGTTCTGAGTCACAAGCCGAAAAAGAGGCACGCATCGGGTTCATAAAAAAAGGCGTTGGAAAAGACACAAAAGGAAAATATAATGAATTCTTTATGAGAGACCATACGAGATATCAAGGGCCGGTGCTACAAGTGATTATCGAACGTAAACGTAAGATTGCGGCTCGTTGGGATTGACAATGCCCATTCTAGTTTTATTTTTTTTTAAATTAAGTTGCATTTTTTTAATTAAACGGTATTTTTTTGTTTTTTTTTAAGTTGTATTTTTTTATTTGAATCAAGTATTTCTTTTTTATATTTAAATGTTTTAAATTTAATTACTATTAATATTAAATGTGTGATGAGGTGGAAAAGTGAGTGAAAGTGGAACAACACCGCACAAAATAGAAAAGAGCGAGAAAAAGTGATGTGACACTAATGTGACAGTAGAGAAGAGTTGGAAGGAGTAGGATGACTCTCTCTCCTTTCAAAAAAAAAAAAAAACTATACCCCAATATCATTTAATAAAACTTTAAATGTTTTATGTAATCCATATAAATAGATTGATTATCAAATTTTCATATATCTTTATCACCTTTTTGATTAATATCAACCGTAAGAAAAATTGGGTAAAAAGTAAATCCAATTTTATTTCAATCTTGCCCCAATATCTCTCTAGTTTCATCTTCATCGTCATCATCATCTATCGCCTATCAATTCATGCTCTCCAATTCAGAATCAACATCTTTTCTTTTGTAGATCTTCATCGATTCAAGGTTGACAGCTATTCCAATAAGCTTTTGGCCTCATCACCTGGCGACTACGAGATTTCGTTTCAACATCGTCGAACGAAAGGTAAATGCGATTAAGCTACCACCACCACCAGTGACTTCCAGCCTCGCGACCGCCACCCCCACCGTCGCGACGACCACCCTTTACCGTCGACGACATCCACCTCTATTCAGCCGACATCCACCACCCTTTACCGTACTCGCGACTTGTTCTGCCGACGACAACCAAACCACCTTCTTCATCCGATTCAGGTATGTTTTTTCAGAATTTTTCCGATTCAAACACCTTTTAGCTTCAGATTTTGTATTTCGGTAGCTTTGCGTGCACTGCTCCTCAGTTTCTAATCTGTTTTGGTAAGATTTTGTATTTCGGTAGCTTCAGATTTTGTAAGATTCAACCATTGTTCGTATTGTCTTGGTATTATGTTCAATCTCTTGTGAATTTCTGTTGAATCGAATATGGGTTTTGTGATTTTTGTTTCCTGATGCATAAAATTGAAATCTTGTAAAACCCACTATCTGTTTAGTTGTTTGATTTCCGATTTGTGATTAATGTATGTGGTCTTGAATTGTGTTAAATTTGGTATATGCTATGTATACAGATGAATACTCGTGTCTCTTTGATTGAATTATGAGAAAATGCTATATTTTTGATCAATTATTTGTGGACTACGATGAGGTGAGTGTGTTTTCTGAAACACAAGGTGGAGAAAGTGATGGTCTCTTCGATCACGACGTAGAATGGGGTTCACAAGATAACGAGTATATGACTAGTTTGCGTGACCAAATAGCTACACAACTATTTTCGAATAATTAAAGTTAAAGTTTGTCTAAGTATTAGTTTTTATTTTTGATTTTGAAGGATCTATGTGTGATTTGAACTTTTTTATGGTATTTTGTATTTGTTTTTTAGAATTATTCATCATTCAGTACATTTATTCAATGCGCTAACCAAACAGATATATTTAATTCAGCACAAAATAGCTCAGAGGGGTAAAATAGTCTTTATGTAATTAGCACCCATAAAGGGTAGATATGTTGTAATTGAACCTATTAAAATCAAATTCACTAAAGTTTATTTGAATTGAACTTGTATCTGTTGGGCTTGTCTAGTAAAAGCGCGATGAGTTGTAGCTTTGATGACGAAGGCCCTGCTATTGTGCAATTGCAAAAATTGTGTTTGCAAGTGAATCTAGCAGACTTCCATGAAGGTTTCCTTTCCCCAACAAGGGAACATATATTGTTGCTCTCATATCACCATGAAGGGTTACTCTTGCCTCTAGTCAAAGGTCAACATCCAACAATATTTGATAATCATCAAATCTGATTCTTGTTGATCTGAAAATGTGAGTTCTCTTTTCTCTGCAGGTGTAAAGGTGGATGACCAAATCATCTCCGACCCAGTAGATGATACTAATAGCTATCCTATGCTCTCTGATATAACTTCACTTGCTTGGGGCATATGTGATGATTCAAATAATGAGGCTTTGTTTAGAGAACTTTTATTTGTGGTTGGAGACCATGGGTTGATCGTCCATGCAATTTGTCAAACCAATGAATCCTTTAATATTATGCCAGATGGCCAGAACGGAGAAGGGATATGGGTGGAGTGGGGTCCATCTACATCAACAGATGCAATGACTGATGATAATGCAAAAAACGCAGACACTTTCGTTGACCTGTCAGAGAATGTTGAACCAAGAAAGTGGTTGAAAACTTTCCTTACAAAAGTCGAAACAGTCAAATTTGAAGGCAGATTTTATACCAGATTTCCAGACAAGTCACAGCTCCCATCCTCCAGTAAAGTTGTTTCCTTTAACATTTTGGAAAATGATTCTACACTTTTGAGGTTCATATTAAACGATTTTGATCCTCAAGGGGATGAAATGAACATGTCAAACAAATGTTGTAGAGTGTTTGTTAATAATTCACATGACCTAATTGGGTTTGTTTTAACATTGGTTTTCAATGAAGAAACTGAAAGAAAGCAGGGAAAAAATGTAGTTGTTGGTAAGGTAGTCAGTTGGGGAATACAATGGGTCTGCTCAGTGAAGCTTGATGAGGATGTATATATGGTCCCTATGGATCAATGGACAGACTTCAAATTTTTAGATAAATATCTCATATGCCTTACGTCTGGTGGCCAAATACATTTTTTTGTCGCTATAACTGGTGCATACATGGGATGTGTTAATCTTTTAGAGATATTAAAGTTATCTTATCAAACCAGTGATCTTGTTGGTAAAAGTGTGTTTAGGACGCTTGTTGTTGCTTCACGTACTTCATTGTTGGCTGTAGTTGATGACTATGGTATAGTTTATGTAACTCGTGCCACTGATCTTCTTTCAGACATAAACGACACAGTTGAAAAATCGCTACCACAGTTTCAACAATTGAAGTACAGGTCATTGGTTGGTTGGGAGGTTGGTGGTGCTGACATCAGCCACCAGAGGCCAAATATAGATTTTTTTAGGGAACAAAGTTTTTTTAAGGATAAAACAGAAAATAATGAGCGTGGTTTCTCTGCTGCTTCACGGACAGTGGGACAAAATACCCACAGTGCTTTGAGAAGTATATTTCTTCCAACCGATAAATACAGCAAAGATGATATTATATCTCTATCTCCATTTGGAATCACCCGACTTTATAGAAACAATAATACAACTACAAAACGGATGTCCCGAATTATCCATTTTAACTTGCATATAAAGTCAGCTATGAGTGATGATAAAGGCTCAAAGGAAGTTTCTGTAGCTGATGCAGTTGGTTGCACGTTTCATGGATGTTTTTATTTGGTCACTGCAGATTCTCTTTCAGTTGTTCTCCCTTCCATTTCAGTATCTTCTGGTTGTATTCCTGTTGAAGCCATTGGATTCCGCCAGATCAATTGCTGTTTGACGGATCAATTCCTTGAAATAAAAGGATTAAAGCAACCTTGGCCAACTTGGAAAATGGAAGTTTTAGATAGAGTTCTTCTATACGAAGGCCATGGAGAGGCAGATCTTTTATGCTCTGAAAATGGTAAGTTTTTTTTTTTTTTACTTACCCACTTATCTTAAGATGCTTTATTGTAGCTGAATGCCTGAATTATTGGTATGTTTTCTGATTGTGTATGTTATCTGCGCACATTTTCTTCCCAACAGGAGCACTGATCAGGCCATACATGTCTTTACCATTGGCATTGATTTTATCTCAAGTGTTTTTTGTTTTTGGTATCTATCTTCTCTTTCACATGTCTATATGAATTAAGAGTTCCAATGCTGCAACACTTTGTGAGTCATTTAAAAATACTAATGCTCCTGTTAACGTGTATTACTAGAACAAGCCTCTCTTATTTTGCTTGAAGAATTAATAGTCATAGAATCTTCATGTTACCTCAAATTTCTAAGGCCTGAGAGAAGAAAATCAAAACTGATAATTGTTGACCCATTTTAAGCTTGACCTTAAGCTGTCTACAAATCAGAATTAAGCATGAGTTTACCTTAACAATTGAATTGATAATCTAAGCAACAGTTAAGTACCCTCTGATCCAAATTCAAGATTATGCTGATAATTTCAAAATTGTTTTTAACCTCAACTAATTCAACTTTATATTTTTGGTCCATCTCGTTTGTTTTAATTTATTTAAGTTCAAACATAGTTATGCTGTATCACTTTAATACATCATTAGTGGAGATGCAATAGTTTTTGGTAGCTGTATTGTTGACCTAAAATAACCAACAAAGGTATACCAATTAACCCGATCATTTAATTTGCAGTTACTTATAATCTATGTAAAGCAAATACGTGAACATGAGTCATGATCGCTTCCCAAGTAGTAATATTGTTATAGGGTTAAGATAAACTAAATAGGGAGCTTATTCTAAGAGGGCTAAAAAGGATTTTAAAAAAATCATAAACCGACTCAAACGAACTCCGATT
>WOUH02000041.1:2916759-2928692 GCA_009936405.2 Stevia rebaudiana | reverse complement strand
ATTTCATGAGCAGCCGGTCTATATATATAAAAAAATTTCAGTCGAAATCGTGAAATTTACACTACGGGCGAAAAAATCAGCAGTCGTTCGGGCAACCCCAAGCCCTCACTATATTGCGCCCTTCAGCTCGGGTGAGTCAGGTTTGAGTTAATCGGGTCACAAGTTATTCGGGTCGGGCGAGCCGAATTAATCGGGTTGGCGCAAAAAAACAGTGAGTCGTACCAAACATTAACCAAACAATTTCGAAAAGTAATTTCAAAGGCGATCTTCAGTTTCCAATTTTATTGCTTTTAAATTTTCTTTCTTGTTTATTAAGTGTATTGTATTTTTTGTAGATCCATTTTTAATACATTCTGTATGCTTTTTTTCTTTTTGGCTGCAAATTTATATGTTTTATTATTGTCAAGTAAAGTATTAAACATCTCAGTCTAGTGACCATAATAGCACATTCTTTAAGACTAAATTACAAATTTCAACCTTTATGTTTATTAGTAATTACAAATTTCAACCTTTAACTTTATTAAGTACACTAAACAACCTTTACTTAAAGTAGTTGATTCAAATCTCAACCTTTAAACTTACTTCAATTAGTTTTCCTTATTAATTATTACCTAGAGGGTTTGTTTTGTCAAAAGTTAAACTTAGGGGGTTTTTCGTGTTCAGTGCGACTGTTAAAACTTCTTTTCGCGTACCCGCTTCGTTCGGCTTCGTTTCGCGCACGGTTTTCGCCTACGTTCCCACCTCCTGGAGAGGTGTTGAGATATCAGCTCTATGATACGTTTCATCGTTTTAGTGTATCTTTCGTATCGTCGCTCATATCAAAATTTCATATACACTCAAAAGATTCAAAATACGTATTAAAATATGAAAAAAGTATTTATATCATATAAATAACGATTTACATTAAAGTACCGCTAAAATTACTAAAGTTATAACGCTCGTATCACATTTACGATTACATTCCACCCTAAATATATGGTATGGACTATCTGATCTACTGATTATTGATTGAACATATGTTTTCATATTCATATCTGCGGATGGTGATGAGTAAATAAAAAATATGCATCGAATACATACAACTAAGAAAGCTACTATACATAAAATTGAACCACAAACATATGCATCGAATCAAAGCCACAAATCAGTAGACCAAAAAAATAAAAATAAAAAAGTAAATATCTTAAAAGCATTTCATCACACAATTTAAGTGCATCTCATTCAATTCATATATACCATGGCATATAATCTAAAATCCAAAACTATACAACAACATATAATCGATTCAATCTAAAAGATGAATAAAATTTTGCAGAACCGATCAAGTGCAAAATTATCAATTATCATTACCGATTTCAGAAACTCAGATGAAGCGTGATAATGAAGAACACATGCATTTCACACTTAAATAGCCTCAATATGGAGTACCGATTGGTTCTAATAGATATGTTTTATTGGTCAAATTGGTTCATTTAAAAAGATAAAGAGCATAAGCATAGACAAAACGCACATGATTAAACAAACAAAATCATCGAACTTCATATGAAGAACCAGAATCACTACAAACCAGCAATCAACAATATATATATTAAAATAATAAAGATCCAAGTAGCCAAGCATCTCCAACATGAGAGAACAACATAAAGCATGTATACGTAGATTGTAGAATGAACCAAAATATATACTTGAAATCAAAATCGAACATGCATTTCAATTTGAAGACATGAAAATAAAAGTTTACCTTGAAATCAAACCGAATATGATACTTGAATCGTAGTGAGCTTCTCAATTGCTGCAATCGATGATATAGATCAATGGAGGTTGTAGGATTTTCGATTGGGTAAAAGGTCTTGCTAGGGTTACTAGACGAAAGATATGACAGAGATAAGGAGCAGAGCGTCGTATTGATTTGTGTGGGAAATTATGGATCCACAAAACGCCACCTGGAAACTAAAACCCTGCTTTATTAGTTAGTATAGATAAATATTTTTATCATATTCTAATACGTATTTTGGATCTTTTGAGTGTATACGAAATTTTAATACGAGCGACGATATGAAAGATACACTTAAAACGATGAAACCTATCATAGATATGATATCTCAACACCTCTCCAGTAGGTGAAACCAATGGGTTCACATAGGAAATGCAAAATCGTGAACGTAGGCAAAAACCGTGCGCGAAACAGAGATCGAACGAAGCGGAAAACGCGAAAAGAAGTTTTAACAGTCGCGCTGAACACGAAAATCCCTTAAGTTTAACTTTTGACGAAATGTTGATATTTGAATCAACTAATCTAATTAAAGATTGTCTAGTGTACTTAATGAAGTTAAATGTTGAAATTTGTGATTATTAATAGACATAAATGTTGAAGTTTGTAATTTAGTCTAACAATTAATACTTAATACTGAATTGAATTAAAAGTTGTTAATGGGTTTATCTGATTTTATATAAGATGAAATGCCCATTAGGTTATAGGGACCAATCTGGTAAATAGGTTAAAAATGAGATTTGGGAAAGAGTTCGACGAAACGGTTCCAACGCCGCTAAAATGAGTTCAATCGGAGTTCGTTTGAGTCGGTTTATGATTATTTTAAAATCCATTTTAGCCCTCTTAGAATAAGCTCCCTATTTAGAATAACCTTACCCTATTGTTATATGCCACAGTTTAAGATCATTTAGCCATGTATTTAGCTTGTTGCAAACGTGGCACATAAATATACTCTCTAGAACAACCAAATAGAACATATCACTTTAACATAAGGTTTTCGTTCAGGGTGGGACCTAAAGGTTTCACGGATTCGCCGCTTGCAACTGGCATTGGATTACTTGAACTTTCAAGAAATCGAGATGTAAGACCTATGACTTTCTCTTGATTCACTTGCATATGTTATTCGTTTCTCACTGATTGGCCAAATATAAATACATATCAGTATTAATGATAAACTGATAACTTCAAGCTCTCTTTCTTTATAAACGACAGTACCTACTATCATGTAATATAGTATAACATCAATATCACCTTTTTCTCTATTTTGTGACTAACATTGAAGAAAATAATATGGTATAACAGAAAATTACTTGATAGTTAATTTACAAAGATGCATGTATATACGGAATAATAAATTAATAATTATCTTGTGGGATAATTAGTTCTTTAGAGATGCTTGCTGGTGTAAGTTTAGCAGAAGAAGGTGTTCTGAGATTGGTCTTTGCTGCGGTTTATCTAATGTTGAACAAAGGTGGGAATGACACTGATGTATCTGCTGCATCAAGGTATGATTCTGGCTGATAAATTTCATTTTTATATTTCTTGTCTTACTTTCTTACGCCATGTAAGTTTGTGATACAGGCTTCTGTCTTTGGGCACACATTTTTGTACGAAAATGATACGCAGCTATGGATCATTGCAGCATATGCAAAATGTGGGAATGAAAGAGTCTTCGCTTCCGTTGCTTTTAGCAGATAAAGAACATAACAGAACTGAAATTTCAACAAGGCTTCAGGAAATGGCTCGCCTGCTGGAGATTATAAGAAACATGCAATGTCGTCTTGCTACCAAATTTAAAAAATCCGTTACACGATTGGTATTATTATTAATATTATTTTACCATAGGCCATAACAGCTTTAGAGTTATGAAATCGTATGTGTGGTGTGACAGGGGGATGGTTTAAAGCCGTTGGAAATTGTGGATTCAGAATTGTCACAAGATGAGGAAACAACAAATGAGCAGTTAATGGAATCCAGATCATATTCAGAATTGGAGAGCTTGAGGGTAGAAGCAAGTTTCCAAGGAAGTAGAGGTGAGAATCCAAAGGATATGATTGCGCGTTGGGAATTACATCATTTGGACCAAAAAGATGTTGTGAAAGATGCGTTACTTTCTGGTCGTCTTCCACTAGCGGTTCTTAAATTGCATCTTCATAATCAACAAGGACGAGATGCTAGTGAAGAGCTTCATGATACCTTTGAGAAAGTTCGGGATATTGGAAGGGCTATTGCCTATGATCTGTTTCTTAAGGTGTGATGCTTATGTACATACATAATAATATATTTATTTCTATCTAACTCTGATGCCTGCTATGCTCAAAAGGGTGAAACTGAACTTGGTGTAACCACACTGCAAAAGCTTGGAGAGGATCTGGAAAGTTGTCTGAAGCAGCTGGTTTTTGGCACCGTAAGGAGATCTCTCAGAAAGCAAATAACCCAAGTGATGAAAATTCATGGATATCTTGGACCGTATGAGTCAAAGATATTGGAGGGGATATCATTTATTGAGGTATTTGTCATTTTTGTATATTGATTTATCCACTTGCCTCTTTCTGATGAAACAAACGATTGTTTTGTGAAAGAGGGTGTACCCTTGCACTAGTTTTTCAGGTGCCTGGCAAAAGACTGTTAATCCACCCAAGCTGTCTTTGTTGCATCCGCTATCTGATGTTCAGTGTGGTGAACTTTATGGAGTTGTCTTAGGTTTATGGAGACATGTCAGCAAGCATCCCGTGATTGATGATGATGATGACACCCATCATTCTTACTGGACTGCAGCTGCAGTCTGGTCTGATGCATGGGATCAGAGAGTTATTGATCGTGTAAGTTTGTATCTTCTTCTTTAAAATTAAACCGAATAATTATTTTCTATTGATGTTCGATGATTACAATTTGTCTCGATATAAAGAATAATATATTACATAACCAGCCCTCTAGCTATAAGAAACATGATAGACTTTGGTTTAACATTTAAACACGCTACCATGACAGATTCTCATTTAGATTAACTAAAGTAGTTTGTGTTTCTCATTTGCAGATAGTGCTAGACCGAGTTTCTGTTATGGATATTGATATATCATGGGAATCACAATTTGAGTACCACATATCCCACAGTAAATGGGAGGAAGCTTCCAGACTCATAGATACAATTCCATCATACTCATCATCACATGGAGACCTTCAAATCAGTTTGGATGGTTTACCAACTACTTCTGCTGGAATCAAAAGTGAGTTTAGTGATTATGGATATTCTATACAAGACTTGGATGCTGTGTACATGGATGTCTCAGATATCAAAATACTAAGATTCCCATCCATTAATACATCCTCAATGTGGTTAAAATCACTTGTTGAATCCCAACTTGCGAAGAAATTCATATTTCTTAAGGAATTCTGGGAGGGTACTGAGGAATTAGTATGCCTTCTAGCACGTTCAGGCTTTGTCACCAATTCCAGTGAGTCAACAAATGAGTCAACCGACCTTTCTTTAACAAGTTTTGATAATGACACCAGCAATGCTTCTTTCCATAAGCTTTTTCTGCACCATTGTATTCAACTGAACTTGCCAAACCTACTTGATCTATACCTTGATCACCATAAGTTGGCTACAGATCTTCAACTTCTTTCTGCCTTGCTTGAAGCTGCTGTAAGTTTTCTTTTCTTTTTTGTTTTTTTTTTTAATTTTCTCACTGGCTTGTATATTTATTCTTGTGTGGTCAGGGTGATTGTGAATGGGCAAAATGGTTGGTTCTATCAAGGGTGAAAGGGAGTGAGTATGAGGCATCATTCTCGAATGCGCGTGCAATTGCATCACACAATTTTAGCGCGGATGATATAATTCATACAGTTGATGACATTGCTGAAGGAGCAGGTGAAATGGCAGCAGTAGCCACATTAATGTACGCGCCTGTTCCTATTCAAGATTGCTTGAGTAGTGGTAGTGTAGATAGGAACCGTAGCTCCTCAGCTCAGTGCACATTAGAAAATCTTAGGCCAGCTGTGCAACGGTATCCTACACTATGGCGCACGTTAGTAGCAGCATGTTTTGGACAAGATCCAACCGCCAGTTATACTAGTTCCAGATCAAAAGGAAAGCATTCTTCTATTTATTTATTTATCATTCATGAAATGTTTCTGACTCTAGTTATTTTATTTTTAAATACAGTCTTTGGAAATTCTTATCTATCCGATTATCTCAGCTGGCGTGACAGTTTCTTTTACTCTGCTGGACTGGATACGTCTCTTCAACAGATGCTCTCGGGATGGTTTTCTAAGGCTGTTCGGAGACTGGTTCAACTTTATGTGCAGGTTTCCTTTCATCTCAAAATAAATGCGTACATCAAATTGATATCTTCACATGCATATATATGTTTGTTGCAGGGTCCTCTTGGTTGGCAATCTGTACCAGCTGAAGAATCTTTTCCACTTATAGATGTTGATAACGGAAATGAGCAAGTCAAGATCACCACAATGTCATGGGAAGCTGCAATCCAAAGGCATGTAGAGGAACTATATGGTCCTTCATTAGAGGTCCGAATCTCAATACCCTTTAACTAATTGAGAAATCAGTTTCACGCTTTTTGATGTTCGTAGGGATCTAGACCCGGGCTTGAACATCACCTGCATCGTGGACGCGCATTGTCGGCTTTTATTCACCTCCTATCTCTGAGAGTTAAAATGCTGAAATCAGAATATGAATCACGCAGACTGCATGGGCAATCAAATATTCAATCTGATGTTCATACTCTACTTTCTCCAATCACACAAGACGAAGAATCTCTTCTTTCATCTGTGAGACTCATATTATCTGTATAGATGATTTTTTCACTTTCAAATGCCATAATCATATGGTGGTGCAGGTCATGCCACTTGCAGTGATGCATTTTGAAGATTCAGTGTTAGTGGCTTCCTGTGCTTTTCTTCTAGAGCTATGTGGGTTATCTCCCATTATGCTTCAAGTGGACATTGCTACTCTGAGGCGAATATCTTCATCTAAGGGATCTCTTGAAGGTGATATTACTGGTTCAATGGCTCAAGCATTGGCCGAATATCATTTAAGAAACTACAATACCAAGGAAAAAGATAATAATAACACTAAAGCCAATCGAGCACTTATGCTTGTTCTTCACAACTTGGAGAAAGCAAGTCTCCCATCATTGGTTGGTGGAGAAACAAGTGGATCTTGGTTAAAGAGTGGAAATGGGGATGGAGCGGATTTGAGGGCACAGCAGAAAGCTGCAAGTCTGCATTGGAGTTTGGTAACAGAATTTTGTAAAATGCATCAGATACCAGTCAGTACTAAATATCTGGCGGTTTTGGCAAAAGACAACGACTGGGTACTTTAATCAATATCTATGCTGCTTAATTGTTATCTTACCCCGAAAATATAAATTGGCATCGTTGTTTTTAGGTTGGATTTCTGTCAGAGGCTCAGGTTGAAGGACATCCTTTGGACACAGTGATCCAATTGGTAGGTTTCATGTCCCTATGACCGTTTGTTACTTTACCTTTTTTTGGCTACAAGTGGAGGTTAAATTTGGGTTCTAAAAAAAATTAAAAAATTATTATATGAATATTGTGGTTCTACACTTCTACTATAATGAATGAAATCATCCTTTGACAGGCTTCAAAGGAGTTCAGTGACCCTTGTCTGAAGCTTCACATTACAACAGTTCTCAAAGGAATGCAATCAAGGAAAACCTCCACAAACACAAATAATAATAATAATAATAATAATAATAATAATGAATCTTGTTTTTTGGAGGACAACAATTACATCCCTGTTGAACTCTTTAGTATAATAGCTGATTGTGAAAAACAGAAGAATCCTGGAGAGACCCTCTTGTTAAAAGCAAAAGATTTGTGCTGGTCAGTTTTAGCAATGGTCGCCTCATGCTTTCCAGATGTATCCCCGTTATGCTGCCTAACAGTTTGGCTTGAGATAACCGCAGCAAGGTTAGCCAAAAAAATAAAATATACTAAAAATAAAAGTCTATCCATATAAAGCTACAAATGTATATTGTTAATTGGTTTTCACAGGGAGACAACATCCATTAAAGTGAACGATATTGCCTCTCAAATATCTAGTAATGTTGCAGCAGCTGTGGATGCTAACAATTTATTGCCGAGATCCCAAACACTTCACTACAACCGCAGGAACCCCAAACGAAGGCGGCTTATGGAGTCTGATTCTTCTAAGGGGTCTTCCGGTTACACCAGCATGTTTGTTGACTTTTTGGGAGGAGATAGCAAAGATGAGAATAAAGTTTCAACATCATCTGATAAAGTGGTTGATTCTTTATCTAAAATGGTGGCTGTACTTTGTGAGCAGCGTCTCTTTCTTCCATTGCTAAGAGCTTTTGAGATGTTCCTTCCTTCGTGTTCGCTTTTGCCGTTCATCCGTGCTCTTCAGGCCTTCTCTCAGATGCGTTTATCAGAAGCTTCTGCTCATCTAGGATCCTTTTCTGCTAGAATCAAGGAAGAACATACCCAAACAATTTCATTGGTTTCTGTTGCTGAAAAGGCGTCTGATGCAATGCTGATGACATGTCCATCTCCTTACGAGAAAAGGTGCTTATTGCAACTACTATCTGCTACTGATTTTGGTGACGGTGGATCACACTACCGAAGGTTGTATTGGAAAATCAGTTTAGCAGAGCCTTTGTTACGCAAAGATGATGTCCTACATCTGGGGAATAATTCTTTGGATGATGCTTCACTTTTAACCGCCCTAGAAACAAACGGCTACTGGGAACAGGCTCGCAGTTGGTCCAAACAGTTGGAGGCCACTGGTGGACCTTGGAAGTCAGCTGCACATCATGTCACTGAGACACAGGTAATGCTTAAATGTTTTTTTTTTTTTTTTTTTTTCCTTCTATATGTACAGTACAATTCTAATCTCCGGCCATTTTATAGGCTGAATCTATGGTGGCTGAGTGGAAAGAGTTTCTTTGGGATGTCCCTGAAGAGAGAGTTGCTTTGTGGGGCCACTGCCAGATGCTGTTTCTCAGATATGCTTTTCCTCCGTTACAGGCTGGATTGTTTTTCCTGAAACACGCAGAAGCTGTGGACAAAGATCTTCCGCCCAAAGAGCTCCATGAAATGCTGCTTCTTTCTCTCCAGTGGTTAAGTGGGATGATAACTCAATCTGCTCCGTACGTGTGTGTATTGTACATCCGACTAACTTATAATTGTTTCTAAATATATATATATTTTTTTGTGTAGAGTCTACCCGTTGCATCTATTGCGGGAGCTTGAAACTAGAGTATGGCTCCTGGCAGTGGAATCAGAAGCCCAGGTAAAAAGTGAAGGTGAAAAGAATAGCGGTGTTGTTGACCATACTGCAAGTATCATATCAAAGATGGACACTCATATGAACACAATGAGGGTGGTAGAAAAGTCAAAACGTAGATCTAAAGTTACGGTGGCATCAAGAATGGAAGAAGAAAATAATTTAGGTTCTTCAAGGTGGGAAGAAAGCATTGGACCTGATGAGCTGGAGAAGGCTGTTCTTTCTCTGTTGGAGTTTGGGCAAATATCAGCTGCAAGACAGCTCCAGCATAAGCTATCTCCATCACATTTTCCATCAGAATTCACTCTTGTTGATGCTGCTTTGAAGCTTGCTTCCATCTCAACTCCTAGCAATAAAGTAGCAATTTCCATGCTAGATGAGGAAGTGCGTTCTGTGATTCACTCTCACAACCTCCCAACCGACCATCAATACGTTGATCCTATGCAGGTATTGGAGAGTTTAGTGAGCTTTTTGATGGATGATAGAGGGCGTGGATTGTGTAAAAGATTGATATCTGTAGTAAAAGCAGCAAATGTATTGTGCCTTAGTTTTTCAGAGGCATTTGATAAACAGCCAATAGAATTACTACAACTCCTATCTCTGAAAGCTCAAGATTCATTTGAGGAAGCATATCTTCTAGTTCAAACTCATTCCATGCCCGCTGCTAGTATTGCTCAAATCCTTGCTGAATCCTTTTTAAAGGTAACATAACATACATACATTATCTGCTAGTGTTATGATTAATATTTGAGTTTGGTTGCAGGGATTATTAGCAGCACATCGAGGTGGATATATTGATTCTCAGAAGGAAGAAGGGCCTGCTCCTTTGTTATGGAGATTTTCAGATTTTCTCAAGTGGGCTGAGCTGTGTCCATCAGAATCAGAGATTGGTCACGCGTTGATGCGTTTAGTGATCACGGGGCAGGAAATCCCACATGCGTGTGAGGTTGAGCTTCTTATCCTATCACACCACTTCTACAAATCATCCGCTTGCCTCGATGGCGTTGATGTTCTTGTGGCCCTGGCGGCAACCAGAGTAGACGCGTATGTCTCTGAAGGTGACTTCTCGTGTTTGGCCCGTTTGATTACCGGGGTCGGCAACTTCCATGCCCTTAATTTCATACTCGGGATTCTTATTGAAAACGGGCAGTTGGAGCTGCTTCTTCACAAGTACACCGGCACTGCACAGGCTGTCAGAGGATTCCGTATGGCGGTTCTTACGTCACTCAAACAGTTCAACCCAAATGATCTTGATGCATTTGCCATGGTTGACTGCTTATAATAAATAATCAATTATATTTTTTTTATTATCTTAATAATAAATACTGGTTTGTTTTCAGGTGTATAATCACTTTGATATGAAGCACGAAACAGCTGCCCTTCTGGAATCACGTGCTGAACAATCATATCACATGTGGTTCCTTGGTCACAACAAGGATCATACCCAACACCTTCTAGAATCCATGAGATACTTCATTGAAGCCGCACAGGTTCATTCCTCCATTGATGCTGGGAACAAAACCCGTGCTGCCTGTGCACGCGCCTCTCTCGTCTCACTCCAGATCCGTATGCCTGACTTCCAATGGCTCGCTCTATCCGACACGAATGCCCGACGGGCCCTCGTCGAACAATCCCGCTTTCAAGAAGCCCTGATCGTTGCTGAGGCCTACGGGCTTAACCAGCCCGCTGAATGGGCCCTGGTGCTCTGGAACCAGATGTTGAAACCCGATCTCACTGAGCACTTTGTGGCGGAATTTGTTGCGGTCCTCCCTCTCCACCCCACCATGCTTGCTGAAATCGCACGCTTTTACAGAGCTGAGGTGGCTGCACGTGGGGACCAGTCACAGTTCTCTGTTTGGTTGACCGGTGGAGGATTACCTGCTGAATGGGCCAAGTATCTGGAGAGATCATTTAGGTGTTTGTTAAGGAGGACGAGGGATATACGCTTGAAGTTGCAGTTGGCCACAGTTGCAACCGGCTTTGCTGATGTCATTGCCGCCTGCTTGAAAGCATTGGATCGGGTCCCAGACAATGGCGCCCCACTTGTCTTGAGGAAAGGCCATGGTGGGGCCTACCTTCCTCTAATGTAAACTTTAAACATAATCCTTCGGCTCAGAGGTAGTGTTCTTTTTTGTAACAGTGTAGAATATTCTGTTTGTGGAACATACAAAATTCAGTTACTCTTGTACATTAATAGTGATCTTGAATATACTATTTTTATGCATCCAATTGAAGATACGGATCAAATTGGATCTTACGTATTTCTCCTCATACTAAATTGAAGGAAAAAGAAGCAACTAAATTACAGTTCATAAGAACAAATATAGCCGGTACACCTCCAATTGAACTGCTTCAACTTGAACCTGTTTTTTCCAACTTGACCCGACCAACCTTGTTACAACTCGTTTATTTTTTTAGTTTGAATGTACACATGACACCTGATAAGGCTTCATATATCACAACTTGTAATTCTATTAGTCAATCTTATCAAGATATCAAACTTAATGTACAAATTACCTTCCTTTTATTTTGAAGATGTATATCATCATCTAGTAATCAGAAGTTGAAAAGTCATGTTTTAGCTTCCACCTTGAGTTTGAGCTCAAATCATCTCTCTTGTATCCCTATTGTTATGCACTCACATACATTATTGTATCAAAGTATTGTTATTAACCCATTCTCACATGGAATCCAAGGATAACCAACTAGTCATAAAGTTCATCAATGGGTAGATATAAATATTCTTTCTTAGCCTCGTTTAGGACACTAAGGGCTGTTTGATAAATCTGACTGGGTATGAGCTGACTGAGTCAGAAGCTGACCCAGTTAGAAGTTCTGACTGAGTCTGCATCTGACTGAAACTTGGCTGTT
>WOUH02000041.1:2897995-2909346 GCA_009936405.2 Stevia rebaudiana | reverse complement strand
TATTATTATTAACCATCGAGCTATTGAACAATCATGAGGTCACGGCCGGTGTTTCCGCCGCCGGCTAGGGTGTGACAATCACATTCTTAGCATAAACAAGCTAACAATTAGCAAATTTTACACCATTTACATCCAATTCACATTTAGCAAACAATTCACACCATTCTTAGGCATTTTAACAAAAAAACATTATGTGAATTATTATTAGTTATATCACTCTACATTATATGACTAAATATTTATCACCCATTTCACCAAATTAACCAAACACTATGGTTTTAATATACAATTCAATAAATTTGCTACACATAAGTATCTATCACATATCACTAAGCATGAAATTCACATATCAATCACTTAAACAATGAAATCCTACCCATTTCACCTATTTGTCAATTTCAACATACGTACACAAAATCATAAACCATCAAATTGACATGATCTAAGTGTTTAGCTAGTGAAATTTTCATGAATATATGTTCAACTAACCTTCAAACACATCATACAAGCATTGCATTAAACAGAAATCATCATCTAATTCAAGAACACCTCAAAAACTAGTTTTTCACAGAAAATACACATACCTAGTGATTATTAGGCTTAGATGATGAAGATTTCCACTTAGGAATGAGATTTGGGGTTTCAATTTCGAGTTTGCAAGGACCTCAATTTCAAAAAATTTGGAAGAACTCCACCTATCCCTCCTTGTTCCCGTCGCCCTGATCGAACACCCCTAAATTTTCAGATTTTGACCTCCTTTGACAACACTGCACAATTAATCACCTCAAATTACAAGTTTCACCTATTGGCAAAACTAGTCCCCTAACCTCTAGTTACACTTTACTAGACAAAACAAGCTCTTAACACCCAAACTAACGTAACTCCGTTAATTTCTAGAAAATAATAACAATTATTATTATTTTTCACATAACACGTAATACGCAATTATCATTTAATAATAATAAATAACGTCTATACGCGTTTACCCTAAAACAAGTCGTTACAAAAGTAGTGAGGGTTAAAGTATTTACAAGTGTAAAATTGGGTGAAATTTGATGAAATAAAAATTTGTTTTTATAAAAAGTTTATCAAAAGATAAACGTTTTTTAAATTTGTAGGTAGATAACTATACCTAGTTTGAAGAAAGGTAAGTTAATGACGTTTATCACGTTAAGTGTCGGCACACGTGGGTGGTGGAATGTTGGTCAACACACGGCAATTTCACGCTTAGATATCATGGGCCCACTTTTAAATAAACGAAAAATCGATCCATTTCCTTGTTAAACAATCAAACACTAAAAGTCATTATCCCAGGATATGGTTGTTTATGTCTATAGATTTGAATAACATCTAAAATAATGAGTAATGAGTTGAACGTTGCATTCAGTTAGTAAATGTTAAGCTCTTTTAGTTAAATTTTATGTACTTTATTTAGTTAAAAATTTATATATTCGAGTTGGCCGTAAAAAAACTAAAATAATGAGCTATTTAATATTTTTCTAGAATTAGCAGTGTATTAAAATTAGTATACAAGTAATTTAAATATGTATTTTATGTTATTGCTTATTAATATTTTTTTTAACCTAAACACGTCAAATAATAAAATGATCATAAGTGTGAACTCTATTATATTTTGGTTTTGAAGATTTACCAAACTTAGGGCTTGTTTGGTGAATGGGATGGAACGGGAGTGATTTGGATTTTGAATTCCTTATCTAGTTGACTATGAAAGATATTGGAATTTGAATGAATTCCAACTAAATCACACACTTAATGGAATTCAAATCCTTACATGATTTAAAAGATTTTGAATGGTTTCATATGAATGTTTTACGTACTACCACCAACTGCACCCAATTGTCGCACCAACTACCACCATCACCACCGCCCGCCGCAATCTGTCGTCACAGCTCGCCGCCACCTGTTGCCGCGTCATGCCATCTGTCTCCACCACCATATGTTTCCACTGCCTCCTGCCACCATTGCCATTTACCGCCAATTGCTGCCACCTACCGCCAACCGCCGCCACCGGCTCCTGCCACCATTGCCCCCGTCAATCACTGCCACCATACCTCTCCGCCACCACTGGTCGCCACGGATATACATTCCAGAGGTTGATTTTTATATCCCACCAAACGGTCTGAATCTGAACGATTCAGACCTTCTCCCATTCAGACCTCATTCAGACTCAAACAAACAGGGCCTTAGTGTTTTCAAGTTTCAACAGAATCCTATAAATTCCAATTCAAATTCCATTTCCAATTACAATTCAAATTCAATTTCCCAATGTACCTTAAGGTACTTCATCATTTATAACGTTTTAAGTATAATTAGTTTTGGATAACATAAAGCACGTATTAAGCTTAGTATAATTGACATTGATCAAAATAAATAAATATATGGTCGGCATACATATCTCAAAATTTAATAAGAAAATTTAACGTTTATTATTAATAATAAAAACTTATTTATAGTTTCGATCATTTGGACCGTTCATAAAGATTCCTAAGCTGTTAGAGTAACGCTTGAATCAAACTTGCTCGCAACTAGCTTGTTTGTGAAGAAGCTAGCAGACCAACTCGGTTTGCAAACGAGCTAAACTATTGGCTCGCTTGTTTAACTTGTTCAAATTAAAGCACACATTTAGATATATGCATGTGTGTGTTCTGAAAGGACCGAGTTTGCTTGACGAGCTACGAGCTGACTTGAGTTTATTCGAGTTGAGTTTGAGTTCAACATTTTTGTTGGTCAAGTGAAACCAGTAGAGTGGATGACTCCTTTAACTTTAAGGCTGACCCTAGCTCAACCTGGCTTGGTTTAGCTTAGTCGCCTACAACTTGTTAACCCTATACAAATTTAATTGTAATAAGACGGTTGTAATTCGTGGTGTACAAAAAGTTGCATATTTGTCATGAATAATAATGATTCGAAACAAATTAACAGTGCCTGCTTTATGCGTGAGACTAAACTACATGACTAGTTTTCACCCAATTTGTATATATTGTCTGTTAAAACATAATTTCTTATTTAAAAGTTTGTGGATTTACATCCTTCTTAATCTTAGCTTAGTAGTGTGATATTATAAGGTATCGATTCTACATGCGAGACACCTAGATTGAAAATTGAAGTCACACAGGTAGCATATGAGTGGGTTATACTTGCATGGGATTGAACTTAATTTATGTTACATTTATGTGAGGCATCACCAACGCTAATATCTGCATAATAAAAACTTTTTTACGTTTCATTAAATGTATGTACCTTGGAGGTAAAAGTCCAACCTAATTTCAAAACAAGTTAGCTTAATTACGAAGCAAGATAAGAAATAATAAAGAAGACATTGTCGGCCGAGTATGTTAAAATATAAAAAATAAATCAAGACGTCACCATTTCATTTTCCTAATAGGCAACATCATCCAAATTGAACCGACCTAAATAAAGTCTTAATACATTTATTTTATCTGCCACCTAATCACTTAAAGGAAGACTGCATGTCAGTAAAAGGAAAAAAGGAAATAATAAATGTAAATTAAAAAATGACACGTGCTAAGTTTAGCGAAATCCCATTTTATTAAATAAAAGAACAAATTAGTCTGCTACCCAGCCAACACCACTCTTCTCCATAGGTTATGATCGAGATCCTTGTTTAAATCACCATCGCCCATCATTCACCACTTGGCAAGAAGACTAAGATTAGAGATTGTAGCGGGCCAAGCCCAATCTACCCATATAATTTGAAGCCATTATTTTAGGCCAACTAACTCAATATAGTTTGGCTTTATTGTTCCCCAAAGAAACTCTTTCTAATATTTTCCATAACATTAGTCGGTGCTGTACGATGAGAAGTAGCTGGTACATTGCAAAGAGCTAAACGATGTCATGTTTCAGGTCACACTTCCAGTCATGGTTTGGGTCATCAGTCGGGTTATAGTTTCAGTTATAGGTCGGGTTATGGTTTTGATCATGAGTCGAGTCATATGTTCGGTCATGGTTTTCAATCATGTGTCGGGTAATGGGTTCCAGTCATGAGTTGGATTATTGATCGGATCATTCATTTAATAACAATGGAAAAAAAATATTTTCTGCCCGAAAATCATTAAAAAGAAGGAACAAGTTTCTTATGTAATGATAAATTTTATTCCAAAGTGTAACAAACATGTGTTTTTTCATTTAAAATAATGACTCATTCATTCAAAACTATATTCATGCATACTAACAACTACCTTAGTGTGTTGTTAAGTTCATGCTAGCCTGATTTTTTAGTCTCAAAAGTTACATGAATCTTACCAAGGTGGCCTCTAACCTTACGGCCAATTCGTTCACACTTCCTTGGGTCGTTGACAACAAACAAGCTGCATTTCTTAGACAAGAATGAAAACTACATAAGCTTGTAATATCTAGGGAAAATATCATACAAACATAATCAAGTTAACAATTGTTCTAATTAAGTCATTCAAACTTTTTTTTGTCCTAATTTAATCATTCAACTTTCAATTATGTGCTAATCCTAGATTTTTTTCATATTTAACAGGTTACCACCATCTAATGTAAAAATTATAAAAACAAAATCATAATTATAATATCCATGGCTTCAAGAATGTATTAGCACATTACCAAGAAGTTGAGTGACTAAATTGAGACAATAAAAAGTTTGAATGACTAAATTGAGACAGTTTTAAAACTTGGATACATTTGTATAAAGTTAGCCCTAATATCTAAGGATTTCATCATCAACAAAGAATAGGTGGGATAACAGAGGCTTGTTATTGAGGATCTAAATTACTTGAAATCTTTTATATGTATGTTATATAATAAATTAAAGTTTTGGTGTGATACGTGTCACTCAATAATGTATTTTTAATTTCGTTTCCCGTCTCTCTATCCCATTATATAGTAACATTCTTTCTCTTATTTAATATTATTAATTTTAAATAATGTAATTATATAATTAAATATCAATAATATAAAGTTGTTAAAAGGAGTTTAATTAAATATCACTAAACGATGACAGATTCACAACATATTAAATTTATCTAACTCATGTAATACATGGATTTATAATATAGTATCTCACTCATATAACAAGCCTTGTGTCGGAAGCTTTATCAATATTAATACTCGATATTTTAGACTTTTTCAACCTTGATATAACGTGTCGTTTACATTTAAGGGCCATCCAATATATTGGGTTGAGATCCGCTAAAAACAATTTAAAACTAACATTTGACCTCTCTAACTAATATAGCTGAACTCGTGTAAGCGGCGTTGGATCCTCATCGTCAAAACTTATACCATAAAACTAAACCTTAAATCTAAACCTTAAACTGTAACTCTATAAATAAACCTAAAGCTAAAAGTTAAACCTAAACCCCCCAAAACTAACGTTAAAGTTTAAACCCTAAATGATAAATTCTAAAGAAGCTAAATTATGAAAGTTAATTCCAAAACCCCAAAAGTAAACCGCAAAACCTAACATTAAAGAGTGTAATGAGACAGTTTCAAGTTCGACGAAATGAGTTAAATCGAAGTTTGTTAGAGAAGTTGAATGTCATTTTTAAAGTATCTTTCTTGGAGTTTTTTTTTACCAAAATTGTGTTAAAGGTAAAACTATTTACCATTTTGGTGTTCTTGAAAAAGTAAAATTGCACTAGTTTTAACGTTATTTTACTGATTTTTGTGAAAATAACGTTGAAAGCGACCGTTAACCAGGCATCATGAGCCGGGGGTCTCTTTCGGAGCAGCCTCTCTATTCCTACGGGGTGAAGGTAAGGCTTGTCTTCGTCTTACCCCCCTCAAACCCTACCTTTAGGTGGGATATACTGAGTACGATGACGATGACGTGTTCTTGAAAAACTATTTACCAAAATAGTGTTTTTTTTTTAATATTTTTTTTATTTTTTTATTTTAGTATTTATCTACTGTGTAACTAAAAAGAAAAAAAAAAAAGAGAGGCTATCTCTCCTGATATTTCATTGAATTATTTATAACTTATAGTTTTCAGAATCATATTAAAAGTTTTACCTTGCCTTAGTATAAGATATTGACAAGGTAGTAGCTTGCTTCTATGTGAATTTTTTTAAATCTATAACATGTAAAAAAAAATTCATTACCTTTTTTATTTAACGCTTGAATTTGTTTGGAATGATTTTTGAATTCTGTAAGACATGGGTTAACTGGAAAGTAATAAATAAAAAAGCAACATGATCGTACACAAAGAGATAACTTTTGGTCGAATAAAATATATTACCGAGTATGTTAATTAAAATCAACAGGTAAGATCAAAATAACTAAAAAAAAACACTATATTGGTATACAAATTTTAATGATGAATACACTAAATCGATAATGTTCAAGATCCTTCTTTGTGTCAGGTATTTAGTTGGCTCTTCAAACCTGCTAAAATAACTTCAAAATAGAATAACTGAAAAACATATATCATATAAAGTTTCTAATACATACTCCATATGATTCAAATTTTGGTTTGAGAAGTATGAAATCTAAATGTCGACCGATAATGATTCATTTGTCATTGATGGTGTTGGCTACGTTTGAGTGATTCATAAACGACTTTTGACTCAAAGAAGCATGAGGGGGGGGGGGGGGGGGGGGGGGGGTCTTTATTTATTTCTTAGGTAAGCAATAAATAAATACAAAATAGTTTTTGATGAACACCAAAATAATAATAGTTATCCTTTAACACTACTTAGTAAAAAACTCATCTTTCTTGTGCGACAATTTTTTGTTTTTATTCCGGTTTTGAGTTTTTGACAATTGTGAAGGTTGCAGAAAAGGTCAAAATAGAGAGGTAACATTTTGTACGTTCGTTCCCATCGTCCTCCATCTGCGCTTTAATGGCGGCCCTCGCGTCTACCTACTCCGCCCTGATTCACCGTCACAGAACACCGTCTTCTTCCAAACCATCTCTAAATGGCTTGTCGACCATATTGTCTTCAAATCAGAAGGCATTTCACTTAAAAAAACTCTCTGTGCAAGCAAGCAGTGGGACCGTTTCTACTACCGTTGATTCAACCTCATCAATGGCGCGACCTAGGTGAGTTCGTTCGTTTTACAGTTCTTGTGGTTTTGTTGTTAACTACTGCTGTTTTGTTTTAAGTTGTGTTCGTCTAGGGCAAAGTCGATGTTTAGGGTGTATTTGGTTGAGTTATGAGTTAGGTTGTTAGTGTTTCCTGGTGATCAATCACTCAATCCCATTTGCCAGTATATGCTACTAACAATTGTAGCTCAAATACCAAATTTGGACGTTGTTGTGGTGAATAAATAATAATGCAGGGTGAGGCGTCACACGATCTCAGTATTTGTTGGTGACGAAAGTGGAATGATAAATCGGATTGCGGGAGTGTTTGCAAGGAGGGGATACAATATTGAGTCTCTTGCTGTTGGTTTAAACAAGGACAAAGCTCTTTTTACTATAGTTGTATCTGGAACTGAAAGAGTCTTGGAACAAGTTATGAAACAACTTCTAAAGCTTGTTAATGTTTTGAAGGTTCATATTCAATTGTTTTGTTTTTATATGTTTCATGGTTATTTTTCTTTTGATACTCATTTTCAACAGGTTGAAGATATCTCAAAGGAGCCACAAGTAGAACGTGAGTTGATGCTTATCAAGATAAATGCAGACCCAAGATACCGTTTAGAGGTAATTATGCCATATGTTTTGGTTCATGAGTATTAAGTACCGAATATATTGCAAACCATTTTCAGTTATATGCTATCTCACCATGTTCTTTTGTTATTTTAATGTTCAGGTGAAGTGGCTAGTAGACATATTTAGAGCTAAAATTGTTGATATCTCAGAGAACTCTATAACTATTGAGGTGATGGGAGTTGAACTTTTTTTTTATTATAAATTTCTCATTTAACATGCATGAAATTAGTTAATGGATTGGATTATTGATGCTGTTAATTTGCATTTTTAGCAACCTTATTTGTTAGAAATACATAACTTTTTACATTCTGTAAATGTCCTGGTATAAACTGTAAATAGTTTTTTTTCTTATTCTTTTTATTAAATATCAAAGATAATATCATTATTTGAAAATGAACTGGGGATCTTGAATCATCACTTTTCTTCTAGTTAGAAATGTGTAATTCTGGTTTGACTCCTATGTGTGTTATAATAAAACATAAGATCTGTTATTGATAAAGTGGTAATTTGTTGTTCTTGTAAGTTTAAAGCAAGTAGATGCATAGGATTTATAATCCATTATTTGGTAGTTAAATAGAGAGGTGATAATAATAGTTTGGAATGTAGGTAACTGGTGACCCAGGGAAAATGGTTGCGGTGCAAAGAAATTTGAGCAAGTTTGGGATTCAAGAAGTGGCAAGGACTGGGAAGGTAACACTCGTATTTGATATTTAGCACTATAAGTATACATAATATGAATAAAAAATTTGTTAGATTGCGTTGAGAAGAGAGAGAATGGGTGAAGATGCTCCTTTCTGGCGGTTTTCAGCAGCTTCATATCCGGACCTTGAAGAAACCAACAAAAGAACTCCTCTGAACAGAAGAGAGTATCAGGAATCCAATATGTCTACATCTGTCGGGGTAAAAACGTTTATTTTTATTTTTATTTTTATTTTTTTGGATTAATTGTTTGTTTGAATTGAAGGGGGGAGATGTTTATCCAGTAGAGTCATTGAATCAAGTTCTTGATGCACACTGGGGGGTTCTTAATGAAGAAGATGTAAGTAGAGTTATTTAAATTCAACAAACAATAAAATCAGCATGCTTAAAATAAGCTGTTTGGTTTGTAGACAAGCGGGCTTCGTTCTCACACATTATCAATTGTTGTAAATGACTCTCCTGGAGTTCTCAATATAGTAACAGGAGTTTTTGCTCGTAGAGGCTACAACATTCAGGTATTTTGATTTTGTATTATTATTATTGTCAGCAGCAGAAGAACAAGTGTATAATAATAATAATAATATTCTATGTGTATGTTTATCAGAGCCTTGCCGTTGGTCATGCAGAAGTTGAGGGGCGTTCTCGCATCACAACGGTTGTCCCTGGTACAGACGAGTCAATTAGAAAGTTGGTCCAACAACTGTACAAGTTGATTGATGTTCATGATGTGTTGGATCTGACATTGATGCCGTTTGCTGAAAGAGAATTGATGCTGATTAAGGTTGCTGTGAATTCGACTGCGAGACGCAATGTTCTTGATATTGCAAGCATATTCAGGGCGAAAGCCGTAGATGTCTCAGATCATACAATTACACTTGAGGTTACTGGAGATGTCAATAAGATGGTTGCACTGCAGAGGTTGTTGGAGCCTTGTGGGATTTGTGAGGTCGCTCTGTTTTCCTTCATCATCTCCACATATTGTTAGTGTTATTTTTATTTTTATTAAATCTTGTTTTTGTTTATTTTCAGGTGGCAAGAACAGGTCGGGTGGCACTCACCCGTGAATCAGGCGTTGATTCCTCTTATCTTCGTGGATATTCTTATCCTGTCTGATTTCCATCTTTTAAACAAACCTTTTCGACTTCTTCATTCTTTTTTAATTCTATGTTATCAGCATTTTTGGTTTAATCAAGATCTACTTCTGACTTTTAATCAAGTTACACTACATGCATACATACGTTAGAACATCTCATTTATCATTCATTGGTGTAGTCAAGTGTATGTAGGTGGAGAGAAGTCTAATTGGGTTTTTTGTAACCCACAAACATCTTATACTTTGCAATTTTTTTAAAAACCAAACCAAATGTCTTACTGGTTCCGACCAGATTTAAAAACCGGGTGACATCATATTACTTTTTATTTTAATAATAGTACTGAAGTTTATATGTTTTTAAGTCAAAAGAAAGCTTGTATCTTTATTCAATCTTGGACAAAATTTTATTCGCAAAATTACTATATTATCTTATCACACAAAAAACATTAAAATTCAACTAGCACAATTGGTATGTCTTAATCTCTTCAATATATAGGTCCAATGTTCGATACTTGTGTCTTGCTATAGTTTTTACCTAACTTTGCCATTTATTCAAATGGCTTTCAATCCCACCTCTGTCCCTTGTTGAAACCAACAGATCATACACATCTATAAATACAGTGTGCCTTGGAAAAAATAGGTTAATCCGTCCCTATCATTTAAAATATTAATAGTTTTCGTCATTTAACCTTTAGCAGATTACATCCGTTCTTATCATTTAAAATATTAACAGTTTTTATGATTCAAACCTTGACAGATTACTGTTAATACTTGAAATGTTAGAATCGAAACTATTTTAAATATATAAGATTGATATTTAATTAAATTAATAGCCAATTTAAATAATTTTGAAATTTAAATTTAATTTATATCTTAATATATATAATTTGTAAAGAATTTATTGTTGACATGCTATTATTTGGAATTATTTATTAGAGTTAGATATTTTGAGATATTCAAATATACATTCTTAATTATTACTTGCCTTTTAGTATAAACTTACTAAAAAATGAGCCATGTCGAGTATTGATTTATTTTTTTAATACAATCATGGTTGTCTTAAACCAAGTTTTGAGGATCACACATAGCATATACAAATATACAATCACAACTTTATGTTTGTGCTTGCACAACTTTTCTATAATTATGTATGTAACTACCGGTAACCTTATTTTCTATGTATACAGAATTCATGTGACAATATACGATGGAATCCCACTAGTTTTTTACTACGAGAAGAACTACATGAATACATATATAGATACTTTAACTTTTATCGATTTTTAATTTTCATTTCTAGTTGAATATCTTAACAATTAATATATTAATAAAAATGAGTTTTGCTCAATGTAACCCTCATAGCATTCACAGTAGCTTCCTCAAATTTCTGTGAAAGGAGCCTGCATAATTTAGGGTGTTGATGAGAGTGGTTGTGAGTATAAATAGAGAGAAATATTTGGGGTTTGGTTGTTTTTCCCTCGAAGTTAGTAAAAATATAGAGATGGGGATTTTGGTGTATGAGAGAAAAAAAGTAATGATGTTATTTTAGTAGTTTTTTAAAGTGGTTGTGAGTGAGTCCTACTATTTGGACCCTCACTTCCTTTGACCACCACCTCCTTACGGCCCGTAGGGGTCAATTTTTTTTAATTTATTTTTATTTTTTGAAAAAATTCGTATAAAACAAAAAAAAAAATTTTGCATACGGCCCCGCATGTTTTTTTTTCTTTATTTATAAAAATTTGATTCGATGTGATATATGCGAAAGTTTACTGCCTTCATTTCCTCTTTGGCCAATGGGCTTAATGATAAATAATTTGAAAGCTTTAAGTTTACTATATTAGTAAGACTCCTTTTATATGTGAGCTTTCTCTAAAAATTATTTCCACGTGAACG
>WOUH02000041.1:2862572-2880651 GCA_009936405.2 Stevia rebaudiana | reverse complement strand
CGCGTAATACACGAGTTTTAAGCTAGTATAATAATAAAAAATAAAGAGAGGTTTTTGTTGGGAGATTTTGTAAGAACCGTTCTAAGTTTTAACATTTTGGTAATTGTTTGGTTACTCGATTGGGATTTTAGAAGAAACGTTTTAATGTTTGAATCACAAAAAACACATAGTTATCGCGTGGCGTGTGAGGCCTAGCTCCGTTTCCCATTCCCATTGGGGCAGATGGCGGGAACCCTACTGAACCTCACATCTCCGGTTACCGGAATCTCCCCGTCTCGATCGAGGACCAGCAATTGTAATCTGTCGCAACTTATCAATCGCTCTTCTATCAGCAAGTCATTGCTTCGCAGGGAACTCCGTTCAGTTACCGGAACAATCGTAATCAGAAACAGCACGAGTTCCAATCAGGTTCTTCTTTCATGTTATAGGATTCGTCAAAAGTATTTGTTCAATAATTTTACCCGTACCACTATGTAATTGCAGTTTCAGGGAAATGGTGGTCCGAATCAACCTGGTAAACAGCTGAAATATTTGGTTTCTGCTGAGCCTTTGTTGAATTTTGTTGCTGCTAATTTTCTTCCATTAGGTAATGTTCCATTTAATTCGTTTGCTTGTGTTTCAATGATGTTTATATGGGATTTTACATGAAAGGGCAAAAACCATGAGAAATCAACATGGTTTGTTTGCATAATTACTAGTGGCCAATTTCATATTTGTGATGAATACTGTCAGCTCGCATTACTTACTGATACTTGGTTCTGTAATTAATTTAGTGCAGCTCTTATTGGAGGAGTAGGATTAGGTCTTGCAAATCCTAGTCTTGGTTGTCTTGCTCACAAATATCATGTATCTAAATTTAGCACTTTTGGGATATTTATCATATCAGGTATATGGTTAGCGGGTTTAATCATTATGGTTTAATTGCTCGAAAGAAAGTCAAACTTACAAAATATTTAAGTTCAGTCTTTCTCGTTTTCCATTAACAGGGCTGACACTGCGTAGTGAAGAAATAGGTGCAGCTGCTGAAGCATGGCCAGTTGGACTTTATGGGCTAGTATGAACTTTAATTTTTATAAATCATTTTGTAGGTTTCACTTCAACCAAAGTAATACTAATACGTTTCTCAGAATCTGTGTTTAGTATCTTATTCTATAATTACATTAGTTGCATAAGCATTTTGTGATTAAAGTAAATGATGAATCATGGTCTGTGCAGGCTTCTATTTTGTTGTTTACTCCATTCTTTTCCAGAATTATTCTGCAATTTCGCCTTCAACCTCAAGAATTTGTCACAGGTCTGGCCTTAGTACAGGACCATGCAATTAATTTAATGAATAATTGCATATTAAGATTTAAGGTAACAAACTTTGGACTAACTTTCTTTGCAGTAAAAAAGTTCTCATTTAGGGTAATCTTCACGTGTCAAAGTTATCTTCACGTTGGAGTTCGATATATCAAAGTTTTTTTGCAAGTTGTAATTGGTTAAATCAGACCAGTCTTCATGACCTTTTTTTGAGTTGACACATTCTGTTAATTTTAAATAACATTAGGGCAAATAGTAGGACTAGAATGCATTATATATGAGAGTTGGAATTAGATTACCACAATTTATTATCTAATATGATTTAAGCTAAAAGACATTGAAATTGATTATGCAAACTGAAATCTCAAGACTTTTAAGCAGAAACAACAGCGTAAATTTATAATTTTGTTTTATATATTCCATAACAGGACTTGCTTTGTTTTGCTGTATGCCTACAACATTATCAAGTGGAGTTGCGCTAACCCGAGTTAGTTGACACTTGACACTTGCTCTAATTACCATTTTATTTTTATGATTGAAGAATATTAATTGTGATGATCAGCTTGCGGGAGGAAATTCAGCGCTGGCTCTTGCTATGACAGTATTATCTAGTCTGTTGGGAATTCTTATCGTAAGGAGATTAATGCTTTTAGAAGTTGGTATGAGATTCCTTTTTGAATAATTAAAATGTGTTGTGTTGTAGGTACCTTTTTCTATATCAAAACTAATAGCTGGTGGAGTGGGTGCATCTGTTCCTGCTGCTGACTTATTTAAAAGCCTCATTCTCACACTCTTAATACCTCTCATTTTGGGGAAAGTAGGTACTTGAAATAAAATGTAAATGTAAATGTAAATTGGTTAACTAATCCTACTCTGTTTTTTCACAGCTTTTGCGGGAATCCTCTAAAGGTGATTATTATTATTATTATTATAGTGGCTGTTTGAATTGAAGCAGATAGTAATCGTAAAGCAATTAATTAATTGCAGGTGTTGCTGGTTTTGCTGATAGTAATCGTAAGCTGTTATCAAATTTGAATGCACTTCTACTAAGTCTGGTAACTATTTTTCTTTCTCTGACTAAGATGGAGATATTATTCTAACAAAATTATTTGATTCAGGTCCCTTGGATACAAGTGAGCAGATCAAGATCACTGCTTTTAGCAGTTGAGCCTGCAGTTTTTGTTGTAGCGGTCCTTATGGGGGCGTATGTTTCCTTTTTCTCTCAATGTATAACTCTTTTTTATTTATATTTTAATATCAACTGCACTGCACTGCACTGCAGGCTTCTTCACCTTGTGCTGCTGTGTTTTAATGCTCTCTCAACACGAATCCTATGTGCTCTATCTGGTGGAACCAAATCAGTTTTTGCTAGTAAGGAAAATGCCAGTGCCCTCTTACTTGTTGCAAGTCAGGTAATATTCTTATTCTATTCTGTTTTTTTTTAATTAAAAAAATAAAATAATAATAATAAGTTGCAAACTGCTGGCAGAAAACCTTGCCGGTGCTGGTTGCAGTTGTGGATCAGGTTGGTGGTACATTTGGTGAACCTGGTTTGCTTGTTCTACCATGTGTTGCTGCACATTTGAACCAGGTTTCTTTTCATTTCTTTTAGAAGTAAATAATAACCACAACTTAATCTTAACTTCAGTTTTATACGCCAAAAACAAAATAGACATGAAATTATTAATGTCTTTTGGTGTAGATTATCATGGACTCTTTCTTTGTAAGCTTTTGGAACAACAAGGAACAATCAGTCAAGCTGCCTTAGATTGCAGTCAGAACTTGTTGTTCGGGTTTATTTTTTTCTTAATATTCTCAATTCCAAAAACTCAACTGTATTGTATTTTTAAAAGACAAAACCAAACCAATAATAGTTTATCTCTTAAGAATACAGTGCTTTAGTCATTTTTAAAGGTAATATCATGTTCAAAAAAATAATAATTTGGTGATTGTATCAATGTCATTTCATCCCTAACGAACAAAAGTCAATGCAGGTAGGTTTGTGGTGCATAAAACCTTAAAAGAAAATCAGGTTCCATACTTCAATAGTACCCAAAAATACAACTGCTTATTCAAGAATCTGTTACAACCCAAATACCAACGGTAGGTTAGGAATCGGTTTCGTATTTCATTGTGTCAAACCTGTTAAAAGCTAGTTATTATTGTTGGTTTAAAATAGCCGTTTACGCCGAGGAGTGGGTGACCGTCCAGGGCCCATAATCAAAAAAAGTAAATATGTATTTTATCTGTATAATTTTTTATATAATTCTTAATATATTGATTTATTTTGGATTTTGAATCCATTAAATGATAAAAACGATTCACAAAGTTTGAAATAAGTGTTAGTCTAGTAGTCTACTACCCATAATTTCATAAAGTGATTTAAAAATATAGTTAGTCTTTAGCCTGTAAAATTTGTTTGAGTTTGAAATAAACCCAATAAATTATTGAGTTTTTCTAATGGTCTACTTTTTCTCTCGTCCATGACCTTGGAATCTTTTAGAATTATTATGGACAACCTTACCTAGTTACCTCTTTTGAAATGGTTTTTTCCACCATTTTGCTCTAGCATGTTAGTACAAATAATTGGGTGTATAAGTTTGATCCTATCTCTACCCAACTATTACACCTACAAAACGAGCAACCACCTAAAATACAACTCTGATGACACCACCACCACGAGTCGCCAGTTACAACCACCATCAAAAATCATATTTTGATCACAATAATTAAAGACCAAAAGCAACTAGAACCAGACTCAAATCCGACCTGCAATCATATGAAACACTAATTTCTTTAACAAGGGTGAACGACGAGACTAAAAACCAAATTGGATCTATCAAAAACCGTAAATATGACGGAAATAGGTGCGAAGACATTCGATTTCCCTCCTCCCACTACGGCAGATTTAGGGGCGAGAATAGATAGATGGTGGTGGACGCTTCTGATGATGAGTCTTTAGAATATTGCATGTGGTCGTGACGGTAATGGAGGTTGTGGTCGTAAGAGGTGGATGCTTGGGTGGTGCTGGTATTTTGCCGAGGGAAGGGGGTTTGGGAGTTTAATTGATTATTTACAATTTAGTCATTGTATTACACGCAGGTTTAAAAAATTAGATTAGTTTGTATTTGTGTAAAGACTAAAATACCCCTGGTTTAACAGAAAAAATTAACGTTGTTAGTGTTTTGGAGCTAATGAGGACAGATCGCAAACCACAAGGAGAAAAATACTGATTTTGAAAAGTTTGGAGCAAAATGTTATTTGGACAAAACCACAAGGAACAAAAAAAAACTCAACTCTTTTTTATTTTTGTTAATGCATTATTGGATGTCCGTTACTGTAAAAATAACCAGAGCGTTAAAGTTGAAGACGGAATATATTAGCTCATTCGCATGAGTTAGTCATGTGAATCAGTCCATTCGCATGACACATTCATAGGCCTTGGACCATAAATAGTCCTCATGTACATGCATGCATGAGTTAGAAATTTCATTGTTAGATTTTAGAGAGAGAAACTAGGTTTCTAAAGAGAGAGTTAATTTCTTAATCAAATTTGTTGTTCTTGATTGTTAAACTCATTTTGTAATCATGTCTTGATTATTGAATCAATCCAAAAACGTTTATTTGCATATGTTCTTCAATCAAATCTACACGAATTATGAAGTCCGCGCATTTTTCGTGTTCTTCATAGAATGAACGTTTGGATTCATATCGAACACAAATGTATTCTTCCTCTTATAGTTTCTTATGTAGCACATACAACACCTCTCTTGAGACTACTGAGAAAGCATACATGACTTTGCTAGTTAAGTCACCAACTCACCTCATATATTCTACTTGGACACATATAGTCCTTTGTCTAAACACTTGATTCTTTATCGATCATACAATATTGTCATAAAAAATTCCTCTCGAATTCATATTGTTCTTCTTTCTCTAAGTAGAGTTTTATCTGATCGAAATATTGGCATAACCAACCAAAAGTTTTGATGTAAAAGTTTATTTTAAACGACTCTCAATTGCATTCTGGTGATTTTTTAATCAATTCCTCTATATCTTTCGAAATGGTCTCTCTCAGTTGGTTGATCAAGTCCTATTTAGAATAATTTAATCTATGCCTCTATATTTGTCAAAATTGCCTCTCTTAATTGTCTAGTCATATTTAAAACATTTTAACTGATTCTTCTATATTTGTCGAAATGAGCTCTCTCAATTGGTTGGTCAAGTCTTATTTGGAACACAAGGTATATATAGAGTCTGTTGAAAAAATCTGCATGCAATAATTTCTATGCGACATGTTTGAAAAATAATTCAATACGGAATATTACAGATAGCCATCCATTTGTCTTTTCCTTTTAAAGGATATTTATATATTTGTTTATTCTTCTGTTTTCGTGTTTTTTATTTATGAAGTATCAAAATTCAAAAGGTGTCTAACCAGTGGTTGGTAAAGATTGACAACCACCAATAATATGGGATAGTTAGCCAACCTAGAAAGTCCAAACGGTTGCATATATGACATTTGGTGTCATTAGCTAAGAATTGAAGCCAGAGATTTTGTTTATTTCGTAGAGGAAATGATTTTTCTAGAAAGGACCCTTGAGTTCATATATTGGCAAGAGTGACGTATTATAGAAAAATTTAAGAGAATAATATATTTGCTTTTAAAAAAATATATATTAAAAATGAATGTATCTACTATTTGTTTGATAAATATATTAGAATATCATTTTTTTTTTTGAACAACCAAATTCATTAAAAAAAATAGCAAGAAGCTAGAAAAATACAAGACAATTTACAAGAGTCCCAATCTAAAGACTCAGATTTTCTCCTATTCTTGATCCAAAGAAAAGAATATGGTCTTATATTTCCAATGATTTCCGATTTTCCCATGTCGCGATTGTTGAATACCTTCTTGTTCTTTGCTTTCCATAATGAGCAAGTTGTGCATATGAATATAGCATGAAACAGATTTTTATGAGCCTTAGAATACGGCCATAACTCATGAATCTTTAAAACATCTTTTACCGTGATTAAGATCTCATTCGAGGCTTTACACCAATTGAACACACATTCCCATACATCACTGGCGCGCTTGCATCTGAGAATCATATGGTAACATCGTATTTTTCTTTTAATTTTTTATTTTATTATTAATTCAATTGAATTTTAAATATTATATGTGATATACATGAAGATACACGAATTACATTCACGATGTTTTTTTTTAATTTTCTTTTAATTTTTTTTAATTTTACACATTGTCATTCGTGAAATATTAATAACTTTTTATACATTTATCACTACATTTTCATTCTCATATCCACTTAAATAATACTTATTATACATTTATCATTACATTTCCCACTTTTAGTTAATGATATAATTGTTTTTTACATTTATCATTACATTCTCTTCTTTCCAATTATGTACTTTAATATACAATGTTTTTTATATATTTATAAGTTTCATCAGTTTTTCTATATCTTTCTATTTACGACCACTTTCAACCAATCTCTATAATATAAATAATTCACTCACATAATTTATCAAGACCCAAATGTGAATGCTCTTATATGTAATCTAAAATGATTTTGATTACGCATTCCATGATATAATTTTCACATTTCACATGGTATAAATGTTAACGCTTGAAACCACTCCATAAAACTTACATTTGTACATGTAGAGTAGGGGTGAGACCCAAACTCAAACCCAAACTTCGGGTTTTAGAATTTTTAAATCCAAACCCATTTGGGTTTTTCGGGTTTCGAGTTGGGTTCGGGCTGGGTTTGGGTATATTTCGGGTTTTTAACTGAAGCAAAAAACATATATATATAAAATCTATAACCTTTAGTTCGATAACTCACGATAATGGATGATGACTATGACGATGATGATGACTATGATTCTATGATGAGAACGAGTAGACGACGATGATGGCTACAAGTTTGTATGAAAACGAGCTGAGAAGTCGTGAATCATGCTATGAAGTCTGGAAATTAGAAAAACCTAGAATGTGGACGGTCTCTAATCGAATGAAGTATACGACATTATGACGTTAAGAGTTTAGTCATATAAAAAATACATATATGGATTATTGGGTTGGGCTTGGTGTAAAACCCATATATATATATATATATATATATATAGATATATATATATATATATATATAATGAGGATGTGTATTATGTGAAGGGCCCAGATTGAATCTCTTATAAGATGGAGGGCCCAGATTTAGTTAATTGGTTCACACGATAAAAGTTGGTTCACAAAGTATACATCTCCTATATATATATACATACATATGTGTGTGTGTGTCAATGTGTGAACTATGAAAAAGCTAACCTGATTATTAAACCTTGGTGGCTGAGAACCAGGACCCGTTTGTGAACTAGTCAACGGGTTAGAACCAGAACCAGGTGGCGTGGGAAAAAGCGCACCCACATTGTAATTATTAGGATAATAGTTCATGGGTTGACCTGTAGGTGGAAACGACGGACCCTGAATCAGGTTTGACCTTTGAACCGAAGACCCGTCAACCCGTTTATCCAACCGAAGCTCCTCATGGGTGTCAGGGTGAGTGATCTTAACCGTCCTTCGCGCACCACCAAAGTTCAAGCCACCCATCGGTTGTTGTTGTTGTTGGTATTGTGGTCCTAACCTCATCCCTATGTTTCCAAGTTGCGGGCCCATCTGAGACGGAAAAGTCAAACCTTGACTTTGATGAATCATTCCTTGATGATGTTGGATTCCCGGAACAAACACCTGTGGTGGTACATGTGGCGGTGGCATTTGTGGCGGTTGATTACCGACTGGTAAATGAATTGGCAGTGGGACTGTGTTAGGAGCTATGTTTTGGGCTTGCATTGGTGGATTTGGGCCCCCAAATGGAATATGGATTTGAGGTTGGTGAAATGGTATTTTCATGGACACCCTGGTTGGAATAGAGGCGATAGGAGGCCCATTGGGCTTCTGTGATTGGGCTGAAACAGGCCCAGGCTGTGAAGGAAGTGGGTTTTTTTTCTCTTTTAAAATTAAACGGGCCTCGTTGGGCCCATGATCTTTTCTTGGTAAATTTTGGTTCGGTAGAGATGGATTTTGATGTGAAGTAACCTTTAACGAATCAAGACGAGCCTGCAATAACATGATAACATTTACACGATATAATGAGTAACATGTTGCTTTAATCTGGTTTCAAAAAATTTCAATTCTAAAGTGGTAATAATATTTTTAAATCATGTAACGCATTGATTACTTAAACAAAATAAAAAATTACTAAAGTTAGCATTTTCCACCTAATTTTAAAAATGATCCGTTTCACACAGAATATGTTTTGACCCGTTACTCAGGAGATAGCGACACGCAACCAAACGATACCAACTTTTATTAAAGATTCCTTATTAAACAATCATAGTAATAACACAAATAAGATGTACAAAAAACTGAAAAAGTTGGATTTTCTTTCTCCAAAAACATTCTTATTCGGCTTTTATATATATAATTAATATTTTTAAATCTAGAACCAAGCACAATAAGTATAAAGTTCATTTCAACACTAATCTGACGTATCTCAAATGTCAAGAAAGATATTTATAGTAAGCTTTAATGAATATATAAACAAAATGATACGACTTTAACTTTAACAAACACGCGTGAACAAATGAACAACAAAAACACACCTGAGTGCGTTTCTGCTCAACCAAATTTGGTGGGGCCAAGCTGGTTCGTGCAGGTACCTGCAAAAACAGCAAAAAAATAATTAATAATAATAATAATAATAAATAATCAATGAGATTAGGTAAATGCTCTAATGTCGAGATTGACACTACTAAAAAGCGTATTCTTTGCACACAGCAAAAAAAAAATTAATAATAATAATAATAAATGGATAAATAAGATACCTGCGTTCCGTTAATAACACCGGGACTAATTGACCCAAATTGAAGGGCGAACCCCTTAGACGCATCAGCTGGACCTAAAAACAAACAATTTTAAGCAAACACATGCTTAAATACAGTTAAAAAAATAATATTAAATTCTGAAAATAATAATACTGGTACCCTTAACAGGAGTTGAAGGACCCGTATTGCCAGAAACGGGAGAAACCACATTACTTTGCGGAGCCTTTGGTAAGCCCGGTGAGCTTTTATGGACCGATGCATCAGTCGGCTTTACAGTAGCACCGGTAGATGATGCATCAGGCGTTCCTACAATAATATATATATATGTATGTATATATATAAGGTTAACAAATATAATATCCTCTAAATAAGTATAAGAAAAGTAGAGTTTTTTTTATTAATAATATGATACCGTTAGTTTCAATTTGTCTTCTAAATGCTAACTTTAAATCTCTTAAATGTTAAACTTTAATTCTTACAAAAAAAAAAAAAAGAATTACTTAATATTTTCCTCTTCCTTGTTCATCCTCTTGAAGTTCCAAAACAAAGGTAGAAAATATATCTTTTATTGGTTGAGTCTTTATTTTCCTATACGCATTAATATAATCATTAATTTTTAGTTCATATTTAGACGATTTTTGTAACTCCACTAACTATACTACATTGTTTATCGTAGTCGTCTAACACTAAATAAAAGAATATGATTATTGTGCTAAAAAAACCATGAAAAAGGCCTCAAAATAGTTAGTCATCACCTAATAAAACATGATTAATTTTAAAAATATATTAAAGTTAAGTGGTTCGATATTAGTATATTACTTTACCTTAATTGCTTCATACTAATTTGATTAATTAGAGGAAATAAATGAACTTGGTATCAACTACTATCACCAGCAAGCTCAATTACCAGAAAACAAAATTATCAAAACTGAATGTGGTTGCAAATTACACATACCTCTAAATGACGGTTGAACATGCGCGCCATTTTGCGGACCTCTGCCACCCGTAGAAGAATTTGAAAAGTTCGAATTAGGGTTCGAACCAGTTACCCTAACCGGTGCGCCTTGTGCATTACTAACCGCTTTCTTAAAGCTATGAAACAAATCCCAAATATAATCAAGTAATCAGCATTAACAAAAATTGAACCAAATCAAAACAAGCCCTAATTGACAATATAACCAACAAACCCTAGATTTATTTTACCTTTTACCAGCATAAAACGCAGCTGACGGAGGAGCGGCGGTGCCGCCACCGCCCTTCCCGCCACCACCACCGAAAAAGTTCCTCGGTGAACCAGGGTTGCCAGATCGACCGGATCTATTGTAGTGTGACGGCTCGTTTTTATCACCCCTTGATTGATTGACGGACATATATCCAATTACTCACGAAAAACACAATCTTTTTTCTTGTCCTGATATATACCCAACAAATATATCTCCGATCAATCAGCTAGAACATAAATTTAGAGCAATTTAATCATGCGCACTGCAACATTACAGAAACCAAACACGAAAGCATGATTTTTTTATTAATTGAATAACTTACCAGAAGTAACAAAGATAGAAAGCTCGACGGATAATTAGGGTTTAGCGATTGTTGCAACAACAACCGAAAACCATGACACCAAAGATCAAGAAATAGAAAGATTGAAAAGGGAAATTGAGAGTGAAGATGGTAACTAACGGAACCTGTGAAGATTGTGAAAAGATAGGTTTTTTAGGAGATCGAAAAAATCCAGGCGAATGGGTCGGTGGCGCATCGAATAGTATTGTTATGTTGTTAAGGATTATTTTACTTGTAGACTAAGGCAAGAAGAGAGAGAAAAGTAATTCGAAAGTAAGGAAACTTAAAAAGTGTATGTTTTTTGAGTTTTATTTAATGGATGGAAACATAAGAAAGTTGTATTCTTGAGTTTTTTAATAGAAGGAAGTAAAAAAAAAAAAAGAATTGTTCTTAATAATTTTCCTCTCTAAACTTTCTTTTCAAAATGGAAGAAAATGGAGAGAAGGAAAAGTATTCATTTCTATTTCTTTCTTTTCTCTTCTAATTTCATTTCTCTCTTTTTCTTTTCTTTTCTTTATTTTCCTTCTTTCTTTTCTTCGGGTTATTAATATCGGGAAGAGAGCATAAGTGATGTGGAAATAAAAAGAATGAGTTAATTACATATTTTATTTTATGTGATTTGTTTAAAATATCAGTTTTATTAAATTAAAATTCGTGTACTACACACACGGGTTTACATAAGTTATTATGTTGTAAACAGTCAAAACAAATAAATGTTTAACATTTTTATTTTTGTAAATTATGGTTTGGGGTTTAAAAATATTCATTAAAAAAATTAAATATAAATTCCTTATATGGTAATTATACAAATTAAATAAAAGTCAATTTAAAATTTTAAATAGAGTAAACTGTAGTTTTCGTCTCTTAGATTTGCAAAATTTAACAGTTTCAGTTTTCGTCCCTGATATTTCATATCTTAACAGTTTTTGTCATTAAACCATTAACAAAAAACTGTTAAGACTTGAAACTTTTGGGACGAAACTATTAAGACTTGAAATATTAGCGACGAAATATTTTAAGACATGAAGTTAGGGACGAAAATTGTTATGACTTAAAACGTTAGGAAAGGTTTCTGTTAACGATGGACTGAAACACCTCATGGATAAAAGATGCAGTTTACGCTTTTAATTATATAATATAAATACTTAATTAGATACTAAAATTTAAATGATTTAGAAATTTGAATCCATTTTATAATTTAAGATAAAATATAAAATTAAAAAATATTCAAAAAAATGGAATATAGTGGCTTGTCTGGACACTCAAGGAAATGCACAATAAAAACATCACACTCTAATTCAAAGGTGGACACGTTCCAACTTACATAAAACTTTACTTTTAAACATTCACCTGAATCCTAAACCTAAGTCAATGTGATTGCATCCTCTTGCTCTCTTATAGGACTTAACCCTTTTTGTTATAAGTTTTGAAGCAATATCTAGTGCCATCACGAGCTCTCAGAAAAAAAGAAACAAAAAGTCAGCATGTGTTTAGGCGAAGCAACTCCCAACCAAAAACCAAAATGACACTACATGTTCCCATGTAGTAACCATGGTCATCCAAAGCTAGTCATGGCAAGAGTAGTCGGGTCACATAGATAACCAAAGTTCATAAACAAAAAAATCTAAGAAAATACTTTCCATTATGTAGAAAGAATAAAAAGAATGCAAACTGAAAGTAGTCCAAGCTCATTTTGTGTTTGACGACACTTTCTCTAATGAAAATGAAGAAACTGATCAATGATGAGACTAAGAAGGAAACAAAGTTTGACGATGGGACAAGCTCACCAAAGGTTCAGGCCAAAATAGAAGAAGAGACATAACAAAAATAAGTGATAAAAGCGAAACCAACAGGAAGCTGGAGTTCAAGGATGGCTATAAAGTGAACTGCTTTGGTTTATAGCCAAATTATCTTGTAAATGACATAGCCCTCCTAAATGACGACTCCTTCATAAAAACAAATTTATTCAAGTTCTTTTTATCAAAGAAGTAAAAAAAAGTCCCCATACGATAGCCCGACGAGTCATCCACTTAAAAGGACCCTCCCTGCGGTGCGCCCTTCCTTGAATTATTCGGTCATGCAATACTTATTGAAGACAAAGAACCAAATGCATTTCGACCCAGTCGTAGTTCTCAATCATTTCGTAGAACCGGATATGGTTGAACCATCTACCGGAGGTAACTTGAGTCAAGCTGGCTCACTCGAATGTTTTTAGTTTTATGTTTGACATAATATATAAGCATACCCGATGATCTAACCACTTAATAGTAAAAGTTGTCATTAACCCTTTTGATAAACATGTTAATTGATTTTTTCTGATTATCTTGTTTTCTCTCACTGACCAAAAGTAGTTATTCGACAAGTGCTCTGACCACCAATATACGTTTTTAACCGGTGAAAGCCAAATATTTTTAAGCAGTCTTAGTAATTGCTCTGACTGGTGCCTTCCTCACCTCGTACTTTTATTATATATTCAAAAGCACGAGTTCACATATGTTTCACATCCGCTTATTTTCTATTCTTCTATAGCTTCTTCAAGAGATCTACATTAGTTGGCCCATCATTTATACATATACAACATGCATAATTGTCCCCATATTTGACTTAAAATGGGGCATAATCATAAGAATCAATGTCTTAGTCGCTTCCTTTTGACTTGTAGCTCAAAATTTGCCTTTGTGATGAATAGGAGCGGAAAACAAAAGAGTAAGAGAATTTATCTAACAGGTGCGCCCCACAACCAAAACGTTACAAGTCTAAAGTGATTAGAAAACAAACAAATGTGCCAAAAATATCAAAGGGCACAACCGTGTGTGTCGAAGTATTGCCATGTGTGGCTGGCTATACGAGTGAAAGACAAGGCTACGTCATTGTCAAGAAGAACAAAAGGCATGACCGTGCGTGGCTATGGCCATGCAAGGGTGGAACCATGTGGAATCTTCTAGAAGGTGTGAGAGACTTACAACTTGCAACTCATAAAATGCACGCGCCTGACCCATGCGCCCTGAAGGATTCAGCCTATGAATAGTAACTCAAGCTCCTTCATTTTTTGTTCTTCTTTTTTGTCTTATTCTAGGTTCTTAAGTTTGGGAACCTATGTTTCACCCTTAACAACACTAGAATCAAAAGTTCTATGTATTTTTATATCCATATGGTGCCGCAGGGGGGGGGGGGGGTTACACATGTTTCTTGATTTTGTGGGCATTGGCGGACTGAATCTAGTAATTTAGCTCATCTATGTTCTTGATTCATCAACTAGACAATAATCTTTATAGTAATTTAGCTCATCTATGTTCTGGTATTGGTGTGAACTTTGTTTATTTATGATTATGAGTTATTTACGGTCTGGTGTTGGTGTGAATGTTAGAATGTATACATCATTATATAAATTCTATTGCTACATGGGCGAACGGTGGGAGAAGATTAATCACTCTAATAATCAAGAGTTTATGTTCCAGCACAAGTAGCACGTACTTTAGAAGGATGAGTGCTTGTGCTGGATCAGTAGTGTTTCTTCTATGCCAGAAGATGCAACCGCGCACGTTGCGGCGCACTTCTCTTTCTTTCATAGCATTATATTAGCCAACTGAAAAAATTGTTGTCTTTGTCAAGTGTTATAGCTAAACTATTGCATTCAAAACTAAACAACTGCATTAGAGATGAAACACATTGGCAGACTTTTGTATTAGCATGTCTTTGTCAATTTCCGTTGTCATGATGCATACATGTATCTTATTTTCTTGGTATCACCGATCGCGTCGACTGCAAAAGAATGGTATTTAGTTGTTTTTAAAAGATTATTGATAGACTATTCTTAGAAAATGGGAAAAGCTAGCTTTTGAAATGAAACAATCAATACATTAGATCCACTTAGCAAACAAATCAACCTTAACACCGATGGTACCTTCGTTGAATGCACATAAGTTTCAATATGCAATTGGGCAAAACAAAAATTGCGTTTAGCTCTATAAACAAACAATTTGTAGCAGCATATTAGGCTCCCGCACCAAGACGAAGCCAGAAAATTGCAGCTCTAGTGATATATCTGATCATAAATCCATGGATCTACAAAATATGACCCCAATCAAATCAGGTGGTAAAAGTTTATAACATTCAACACATTAATCAATAGATTTCACAAATAACCTGAAACCTATGCTGTTGATATACATAGAAATTCACCAAATACTTGTCAATTCATAGGCATTTAAAAGTCTAAATGCAATCATAATTAAACAGGTAAAATGTGGACTTACCATCAGAGTTAACTCTAGGCACATATTGCTTCGTCTATGTAAAGTTGACAAAAGTATGCCATGCTTCCATGTACTACATATGTAAATGAAAGTACTATGAGCACATAATCAACAACTGAAAATCTCGAAAGTGCATATATGATTTAAAACTCATGAATTGAACATTAATATACACGTTGTCAATACTAATTAAATGTCAAGGTCAAATCGTGAAAGTGTGAGGATAAAGCTATTCAAAAGTTCAAATATCCATACGATAGCACAGCTATAACAGAAAACACTTAAACTACAATTGTTTAACAAAGCCCTTAATAAAATAAACCAAAGATCACAAACATATGAATTCCTATTTTAACCATGAATCATTTAAATTAAGTAAATATTCTTATGTTTGCTAAATTAATAGGGAATACAATGATTACATTTGAGGTAAATTTTAACAAACAAAAAAGACCCAAATAAAACTTAAAATATAGATGTATAGGCTGATGTCCATTACTGATTGTAGAGAGTTAGAGTCCTTAAAATCCTATATAGCAGACACCTTCTAACAGAGGTCAATCTTTAAAACAAAGTATTGAAACTTAAAATTCATGGATTATATTTAATTCAAATTCATGGAGAACGGTGAAAAAGCCAAACTGTATAGAGAGACAACCGGCAAATAATAAAGCTAGAGTTTCCTTCCTCACGAATTTACTAAGTTGACCCCAGATGTATAGAGATTACGATTACTGTTGAAAAGGGGTAATCAGGTAACTCAACTTACATGTCTTTTTAATAATATGTATAATTTTATTTTAATACTATGTGTAATTACCCCCAACACATCACTAATTACTGATACAATACGAAGGGTTCTTTTCTTCTATGCTCTACAGCCGGAGTCATGGTTCTCGATTATTGTCGCAACAATCACTAAACCCTAATTATCTGTCAAAACTTCTATCTTTCTTACTTCTGGTAAGTGATTCACCATACTATAATGTTTGAATTTGCGTAATGTTGTAGCTGTCTTAATCAAATTACTGTAAATTGTTCTTCAGGTGACTCAGTCGTAGAGATCCGAGTGATATATTTATTGGGTATCGTTTAGGGCAAGAAAAAGATTGTGTATATCGTGAGCAATTGGATATATGTCCGTCAATCAATCAAGGAGTGATAAAAACGAGCCCCCACACCACAGAAGATCGGGTCGATCCGGAAACCCTGGTTCGCCGAGAAACTTTTACGGTGGTGGCGGGAGGGGCGGCGTTGGCAGCACCACCGGCTCTCCTTCCTCGGCTTTTTACTCCGGTAAAAGGTAAAAGAAAACTAGGGTTTGTGTGTTTGTTTGGTTCTTATGTGAATTAGGGCTTGTTTTGATTGGTTCGTTGTTTCATAGTTTCAAGAAAGTGGTTAGTAATGCACCAGGACCACAAGCTCGGGCAGCTGGACCGAACCTGAACCCAAACCCAAACCCAAACCCGAATGGCGCACATGTTCAACCGCCGTTAAGAGGTATGTATGTTTGCAGTTTCCAATCATATTAAGTTTAGAAAATTTCCCCTTTTAGGTGCTAGTTTTTCTTGTTTTATTGATCAAATTACTACATTAAGCTTGCTAGTGATAGTAACTCAATGAAATTAGTTATTTAAGCCTATTTGGTATACTTTTTATTGTTTTTTTTGGTTATTTTTAGACGCATCATCAATCGGTACCACTATAAAGGCGACTGATGCATCGGTTCAGAAAACCACACCGGGTCTGCCAAAGGCTCCACAAAGCAATGTGGTTCAACCCGGTTCTGGCACCATGGGTCCTTCAACTCCTGTTAAGGGTACTAAGTTTGTTATTGTTGTAATTAAAATTAATTTTTAATTTGGGATTAAGCATGTATTGTTTAAGCTTACTTAAAAGGCGTATGTTGATGGTTTTGTTTTTTCTTTAGGTGATGCTTCTAAGGGGTTTTCTCTTCAATTTGGGTCAATTAGTCCCGGTGCTTTTAACGGAATGCAGGTATCTTTTTAACGAACAGTTAATTGTGTTATAGATATTAATGGTGGCAATACGTACGGGTCTGGTAACAGGTCAAAGTATTGACCCACAAACTTTTTCTTGTAGGGTTGATTTTTTTTTTTAAAATAAAGATTGATTTCAGTTGAAAATGGTTTGTTAATTTGAATATTAAAAAAGATGGTTCATTAACTTGGTTAACAACCAGTTTTGGATGTGGGTAGATTCAATCATTTAAAATCATTTAAGTTAATAAATATAATTGTATTATGGGTAACAAAATTTAGCAAATATGTTAATTTAAGAAGGCAAATGAGGGCAAGTATTAATTAACTATAGAGTTAATTACAGTTTATTTTTTGTACAGTCCAAAGGTTTGATAAATATAACTCTTTCACTCCAATGCACTAACACCATGCAGTGTTCTGTTGAGTTTTTTCTCAATTTATTCATTTGACAAAAAACTTTAACATAAATTTGGATGGTGTCAGTGCATTGGGGTGAAAGCATTAATTTTTCCAAACCTTTGAATTGTAAATGCAGTTTTGAAACTTTTGGAGTCAAGCTGATGAATTGATCAGACCACACGAAAGTAAACTGTAGTTTACTCTTAACTATAGATTACATGTTGTAACAAGATTTTATGATACAAATTTTAAAAATGTAGAAGTTGGTTCAAATGCTGTTTGATTATTCGGTTATTTGTACACATATATCTATATTAGAAAGCAGTATAATAATTACCGAAACATTGATTATCAATTGGTTCGATTATTTCAGTTATATTCGATTATTCGGTTATATGTTTTTTCTGCTTACTTTAATATTGTTGATTCTAATGTATATATATATATATATATATATATATATATATATATAGGAGGTGTGAATTATGTGAACCACCCCTTAGAGTGTGAACCAATTAACTAAACCTGGACCACATGTGTTATTGTTAAATAACACATGTGGTCCAAGTTTAGTTAATTGGTTCACACGATAAAAAGCTGGTTCACATAATACACATCCCCTATATATATATATATATATAAAGTTTCATT
>WOUH02000041.1:2849736-2862472 GCA_009936405.2 Stevia rebaudiana | reverse complement strand
TGTTATTTATTTTAAATAATGTGACTTTTTTTATAAAATGAAATGATTAATCAATCATCAATACAGCCCCCCATACAACCCCTCATACAGCCCATGCATTTCCACCATTTTACTCACCCACTTCACTCTTTCTTTCTCCTGCGTGGCAGTCCATACAGCCCCCATACAGCTACGTATACCGGATAGCCTTACAAGCAAACTCCATAACACTAAAGTTACTGCTCTCTGAACCTACTTTAAGTACAAATCATTTGTTAACCATTGAAATCAAACCCTTATTTTACTATTATAGATGTGTTATCTTTAGGAAAAATAATACATATCTTAAATCATAGAAATGAAGGGCTCATATTAATTTAAAAAAAATAACAAATGTGATGAATCTTAAAATAAATGGTTTAAATTGAGTTTTTAGTTAACTATCTGATATCCTGTTCACATAATACACACATATATAGAGTACATTATCATACCTATGAGATGACAAAAAGCTAATTTAACAAAAAAAAGTTTAAGTGAACCAGACTCCTTGACCAGCCTCCAATACCAATGCCACTAGAGCAAAACACATGAGGTAATTAACTCACTGAGTGTACTGAGCCAGGCTGTGGGAGCACACACACTCTTACATTATGCTTAAACACTTACTTGTTGCACATGTGGCTAGCCATTATAAAATGATTAGCCTAGTCATTTTAAATACCAGGCTAGACTACACCAACTTCTATTACCACTAAGTCATTTTATGATAGTTTCATACATAATTCAAATCATATAAAAAAATATTAGTGTTAACAAAAGATAGGAAGATACTCTAGTATATGGGTACGAGCCTACTAGGGACATATTATACCCCAAAGATTTTCAAAAATATTGGCCGTAAGAAATGATAGCCCTAAAACCATGATTAATGATAATATATCCCTATCTATGAGGGTGTGCAGGAGGTGCGAACGTACATAACCACGATTTTTTAGGTGTCTGAAATTTTGTTTTATTACATGTAATTAAATTTTATAGCAAAAATGTATATGATTTACAAAATTATTTAATTTATTAAAGTTTTAATTCAATTAAAAATGACATAGAGTTTGATAGAGATCCATTAACTCATAAATTATTAGAGTGTTAACCGAATTTTCGATTTACAAATATTTATATTTATAATATATATGTGTTTATTTTTAATAGTCGCACATGACATTTAAAATCTCGGAGACGACCCTGGCTAACGCTTTGTGTTTTATTCATAACAGAAGTCATATATTTATATGTATAATCAGGATCATTTCAAAGCGGTAAGAGCTATTATCAACCATGCATTTTTTTGTTTTTATAGAAAACTGACGAAAAAAATATATTTATTCATGACAATGAATTATTAAAGTTTGAACATATAATAATTATGCTTCACCTTTTTTTAACCATATTTAATTTTCTTGGTAAATTTGTCGTGACTTCATGCATTTCCTTTATATCCAAAAAAGAACCTCCACAATCTTAAACAATGATTAGAGATCATTGATAATGATAATTAGATAAAACCTAAATATATACAGATACACACATATATGTATGCATGTAAATTGATATATCATTTTCATATGGGATTAGATTTGGGCTTTTATTCTGATTATGAGACAATTTTCTTTTTAAAACGTTTTATTTTTTAATCTATTTGTATGAGACAGTTTATATTATTATTATTATTTTTTACACATTTTTTTTTACCATATGAGACGATTTATATATAGCTAAATCAACTCATACGCCATAAAGAATACAATATATTTAACATAGAAAGATATTATTTGAATTAAATGTAATTATTAAATTTGACTTAAACTATGTGGACATACAAGAAATAATAGTTACAAATAAATAGTTATCATTAATCATAATGAGAAGATATATATGAATGGGGTTGTGTTTTGTTGGTGTTCTAACTTTTGGCTATAAAAATGATTGGAGTGAATAGGGTTTTTTCTAAGAAACATATTCCTCAATTTCTATATCATATTGTTGGCCATATCAATGAGACTATCTATAAAAGAACATACTCATAAGTCCCAAAAATGACATGAACAAAGTGGCAAAATGTTTTTCAATTCTTGTGCCAATTTAGCTAGCACCTTTTGAAAGTAGAGGGTCGTGGGGTGTAAATTTTGGTTGAAAAAGCCGCCTCATGTATAAAAACAGAAGTTTGAAAGATGAAATCTCACATAATAAATCCCACTTTTTCTTTACCTGTGTAACCTTTTGATCACCTGGAAGCTTTTTATTTTTACTGAATTTGAAGCAAAATTTTCATGAAAAGTTCTGATTTTTATGTTGGTTTCTTCAATGTCTTTTGATATTAGTTAAATCTTGAGTTTATCAACAACACCCACTTGTTATTTTCTTGTATCATTTTTATCACAGTGAATTCAATTCAAGTTTCTTGAACTTTGATGGTGAAGTTGTTCAATTTTGTCACAATTTGTTCAAAATTTAATCTTTTGAAAGTTGATGTTGTAAATTTTCTGTTAATTTTATAAAACTGTTAAAGAGGTTAGGGTTTTGAGTGATTTGGGAGATGGGATTGGGTAGTCTTCTTACTCCAACAGTCGGTCCACCGATAAAAAGGCGAGCGGGTTTGAGGAGGAAACAAGCAGGTAGAGGTTCTTACAGGGGTAGTTAGAGCTTGCAGAGGGTAAAACGGTCATTTTAGTTTCTGTTTTTTTTTTGTGGGGTTGGGGGGGTGGTTATAGTTGGTTAATCTAGTGGGAAAGATGAAGATGGATGGTGGTGATATACATCATGAACTCAAGAATTTGTGTGTTAACACTGATTGGAAATATGCTGTTTTTTGGAAACTCAAGCATCAAGCTCAAATGTAAGATATTTTCAAAAAATTTAGTTTTTTACATGTTTGTTGAATTTTGTTATAATTTTTATCTGGTAGTTTGCCTTAATTTAGATTTGTGTGTGATATTTTGCATGAATTTATCAAGATTTTGATTTTTTTGATTTATAAGTAGACTGATCATTGATGATTAGTGATCACACATGCTTATATGATTATTGTGTTTTTTGAAAAGTAGTTTGAAATACACAACTCCAAACTGCTTATTCAAACCAATTTGTTATCTCACAATAATTATTAAGCAAGTTTGGATAAGCAATTTAAAAAACTCTTAAAAACAATTAATTCTTGTATAAAAAACGATAAAGAAATGGGATATGTTTGTAGGATGTTGAGTTGGGATGACGCTTATTGTGACGATAAAGCGAAAAACGATTGTTCAGAGATTAACAACTGGTTCAATAACACGAATGACAATTTGAATGACGCGTGGTATCCACAAGACCATCTTGGATTAGCTATTGCAAACATGTCTTATCGCGTATATTCCATTGGAGAAGGGTATGTAATATGTTGATATAAATATGATAACATTTTAATTCTTTAGGCATAAATTGGATCATTAATCACACACATAATACTCGTGTTTTTATTCTTTGTCGAGTAGGGTCGTTGGACGGGTCGCAGCAATGGGTAAACATCAATGGATATCAGGGCATCGACTTCTTAATAGTGTGTGCTCTATAGGCGAGGTGAGATATAAGTTTGACATCAGTAATATTGTATTGTATCGTACTGTATTGTCTTATGTTTTATGTTGATTTTCAGCATTTAGACGGATGGAAATCACAATTTACAGCTGGGATCAGGGTATGTCGTGTTCTATCCAAAAAATTGAAGTATAATCGAGACAATGAACAATATAGTTTCTATAATCGTATTCAACACGTTAATTATTTATGAAAAAAATAATTTTGTTGGGGCAAAAGTGTTTCAAAACTCAATTAATACCAGAAACTACCCATTTTGACCTTTTACATAACCAACCCGACCCACATATTTGTCACTTTAATCCACTACACAAAATGATACATGTTTTGATGTCTTTATGTTATGCAGACGATTGTTGTTGTCGCTGTTGGTTCATATGGAGTTGTACAACTCGGCTCTTTAAAAACTGTAAGCCCGTTTCAACTCTTTTTAACTTCAACCGCGAGTATTTAGCTATCAAATGCATGGATTCTAGGCTCGTTAAACAATTAAATTCAATAATAATTTTTATTAAATTGTCTTTATTGTAAAACACACAGATCACCGAAGATTTGAAGCTCGTAAATCATATTAGAGAGATCTTTCTTGAGTTACACGACTCGTCTCCTTGCGTGGTACCTCTCGTTCTCCATTGAACTGACCCGATTGAAATAATTAGAGGCAACAATTTTGAACAATATAATTAGAGTAAACTGCAGTTTTCGTCCCTGAGGTTTGTAAGGATTAACAATTTTAGTCGACCATTAACAGTTTTCGTCCTTAATGTTTCAGCTCTTAACAGTTTCCGTCCCTAACATTTCAAGTTTTAACAGTTTTCTGTAAAGGGTTTAGAGATGAAAACTGTTAAGACTTGAAACCTTTGGGACGAAAATTGTTAAGTGTGAACTGAAACTGTTAAACCTTACAAATCTTAAGGACCAAAAGTGCATTTTACTCATATAATTATTAATAGTTTGATAATTGTTATATTCTCATATGTTATTGTAGAAAAAAGATAATTACTGAAATAATAATCAGATTAGACTTGAAATTTATAAAATCTTGAAATTTGTCATAGTGATTCGGGTCAACTCAACCCGAACCATACTGAATTACCATTCTAACCCTATACCAAATTGTTTTCCAGACAGATTTGTCCACGAGTTCAAGTTCAGTAAAATTTCACAAACATGAAAACCATCAAGATAGAACAATGGATAAATGGACGAAACTAGAAACGATCACGAATCATCAAGAAAATGAAAACCCAACATCAGATTTCATCAAATCAACAACGTGCAATGATCAAAACCGCGACTTGTTCATGCCCGCATTTCCAAACAGCCAAATGCTAAATAACCCAGAAACCGAAACCGACAATTGTTTCAAGTTTCCTGCTGGATTTGAGTTGTATGAAGCATTGGGACCCACATTTTATAACCAAAAGAATTGTTTCGATTGGGAAACGGTCACAACCGATACCCTAACCGTTGACCAGACGACTGCAGACACGTGCAGTACTCAAATATCAGGATCAGAAAACCTATTAGAAGCAGTTGTTGCCAGTGTTTGTTGCAGTGACAGTGACGACAAACGGTCAACATCATTTGGTCAACCAGTCAAACCCGTTACACGAATGCAACCAACTCCTGATGACTTTCAAACCAGTGGTTCGATTTGTTATTCGTTTGACCCTTCTTTACAAGGCTTCTCATCAGCTAGTGTTAGTAAATGTAGCGTGCAGTTAAACGGGCCTCAAGAACCGGTTAAAAACGGGAAGAAACGGGCCAGGCCCAGTGAAACTGGTAGGCCCAGGCCCAGAGATAGACAATTGATTCAAGATCGGATTAAAGAACTCAGACAGCTTGTTCCCAATGGATCAAAGGTAACCTTAGTTTTTCCAAAAAAAATATTATTTCATAATATAATATATTAATAGTAATAGTAATAGCTGAAATAAGTGATTTTGTGTCGTACAGTGTAGTATTGACTCACTTTTGGAAAGAACAATTAAGCATATGCTTTTCATGCAAAGTATCACGAAGCACGCTGATAAAATTGATAAATGTGCTGAGTTCAAGGTAAAGATATTAACTTTCTTGAATTAACAAACAGGCATCTTATTATTATTATTTTTTATTTTATTTTATTATTATTTTGTAGTTGGTTGGGAGTCAAGATAAGGGTTCAAGTTGGGCAATGGAAGTAGGAAAAGAAATAAAAATATGTCCAATAATCGTGGAAAATATTGGCACCGAGGGGCAAATGCTGGTGGAGGTACAGCTGTAACTTGTAACGCAAGAAACCCCGTGAAATAATTTAATTTTTTGTTAACATTTTTGGTTTGTGTATGTGTAGATGGTGTGTGATGAATGTGTCCATTTTCTGGAGATTACTGAAGCAATTAGGAGTTTGGGTTTGACTATTGTAAAAGGCGCGATAGATGCATATGGTGATAAAACATGGATGTGTTTCATTGTTGAGGTATATATACCCTAACCAGAAATTAAATTATTTTATAAATTTTCTTGAGCATTATAATTACAAAAACTAAATATTTATGATGATAACTTAACATATTCTTTAATAACATGATGTAGTAGGTTTTATGCTTCTTGATACACTTACTCATAGCTTCATTTTTGTTTACTTTTTTCCTTGTACTGTTTGACCCATTAAAACATAACCAATTTGACTAAATGGGTCAAATTTGAAATTTGCCACCTTAATAAAACAAAAATCATCTAATTAATCAGCATTACGTATGCAGGGAGAGAATAATAGAAGTATGCATCGGATGGATATATTGTGGTCACTTGTTCAAATATTAGAATTGAAGACAAAAACTTGAGCTTTTTAATTTCTTTTAGATTGGTTTATCTTTTTGGCTTGGTGATTTGTGTTTAATACTTACTGTTCTGTTTCTGCTTCTGGAGATTTTTGTTTTTTTGATATTATAATTAGCTGCAAGATTGATTGTTGTGATTTGGCTTGCAAATTTGTAAACAGTTTGATAGTGATTTCCTGTTTGTTGAGTGAATGTAATGTTTTTATACATTGTCATAAAAACTGGACAATAAAAACCTTGAATTTTCTTCCTAACAAATGTTCCACAGTTTCAGATAAAATCAAAAAAACTTATTTTCAAAGAAAAAATGGATTAATCCGACAAAGATTAATCTAAATTGACTAGAAAACAAAGATTATCATTGCCATGTTCAAAGAAAGTAATATAGAGAGACATTCATATCAATATATCATAGATTCATAATTCTTGTTACTAAAACCAAAAAATTCCTGATAATAAGATATTTAACTTACCATTATCAAGATTAATCCATCTGTCATTTGATTTTGGCTTCGATGAAAAGAACATGGCGTTTGACCCGCGGATCATATTTTTTGAATTCAAGTTTGTTCTGTGTGTGTTTCTAGGGTTCTTCTTCTTAACATAAAAGAAACCAGTTCCTGCTGACGAAATCAGTCTTATTAAAAATGTAACACTTTTCTTCTTCTTCTTCTTCTCTCCCATTCTTTAATCTACATAAAAAGAACATGAGTTCAAAAAAAAACGAAGATAAACAGAAACAAGTCAACACACAAATTCACACGCAGTAGATTACATTTATCACGATTAATGATCACATAATGGAAGCAAATTGCTATCAAGCAAATACGAAAGCCACATGCAACACAATGAATATGAAATGTTATTTCTCGTTTAACAACATGGAATTCAAGTTCTGAAAAGGAAGGATTTTTCATTTTTACATTTTAGTGTGTGTTTTTCAAGGTGTTTTGTTCTCTCTAGCCGCCACCACCATTCTCCCTTTTCTTTCTCTTTCCGGCCGACAGCCACCTCCTCTTGCACCATTTCTTTGATTTCGAGTGGTGGGGTATTCGATTTCATGGTGGTAGTTCGTGATTTCAATGGTCTGGAGAGGAGAAGTTGGGTGGGTAGATCTAGGTTTTGATCTCTCTCTCACTGGATTTAGAGGTGAGCGGCAGAGCAGTAGTGTTTCTGTCGTAGTAGAAGCCCTTGGATTCACACGCAAGAAGTAAGGTGAGGTCCTTCCGGTTTTGTTTTATTCGAAATCGTGACTGGGTGATTGAAGGTTCTTAGTCCTTCGTTCTGAATGAGAATGGTTGGATCGGGGTTGAATGTGATTGAGTACCGGTTGGAATAGATTCGTGTTCATTTTCATGTTCATCGTATAGAGATTTGACGAATCTGGGATTGAAGGTTGTTGGAGTTAGGGTTTTCGGATGAAGATCCTTTCTCTCTCAACGTTTTCGGTTCGATTTTTGAGGCGGCTGAAGGTGGCCGATGGTGGTTGGTTGCTGCCGGATCTATGGATGATCCTGGTGGTTGTTCGTATGTTGAAGGTGGCGACTGACGGCTGAATGATTGAAGGTGGCGGCTGGCTGCTAGGGTTTTGCATGCTGTGCAATATTAGGGTTTCGTGTGTGTGCATGAAGTCCTAGGTTGCATGACGGCTGATGTGATAGGTGTGGCGGCTGCTTGCTAGGGTTTGTGTCATGGAATCAATTGGAGATTAGGGTTTGGACCAAACGCATGCAAGAAGTGGGCTGTGACCGAGATTTGGAAGATATGATTCGTATGAGAGTTGGGCCTTAGGGCTGTTTGATGGATTGGGTTACGAGTGTACTTGGGCCCATGGTGATTTAGGGTTTGGGTTGCATAGGGTAACCAGAAACTTGGGTTTGGGCTTGGTCTGCATACATGCAAAGGTGGTGCAATTATTTGGGCTTTCGAGTTTATTGGATTGGGCTGCTGATTGCTAGTTATTGGGCCCGTTTGGTGATTGGGTTATCAACATGTGGTCTTTGCTTGTGTGGGCTACATGTTTGCTCTGGCCCAGTGGGATTTAGGTGGAGATTGAGCTAAAACTCTTGATTGGGTTTTAAGCTTTGTTGGAGTGGGCTTTTTGATTGGGCTTACTTCATTGATTGTTTTGGGCTTTGGACTTCATGAGTTATTTAAAGATTGGGCTCAAGATTAAAGACAAGCTTAATGGGTTGGGCTCTACTAGATTAGGCTTTTTTAGTTTATTATAGTAGTTTTCTTGTATGTCCGTTGGGCTTGTATTGTCATGAAGGGATTTCGGGGTGACTTTGTGTTAGGGCGGGTCACCCCTATGGGATTCCTTCTTGATTTTTATTTTCGTTTTTGTGGTTCCCCCTTCTATGCTATAGCGCTGGAGGGGGGATGCACGTGTATTGTACCTTTTCTTTTCTTTTTTAATAAATGTTTGCCGGGCAAATGCCTTAAAAAAAAAAAAGGAATTAGGGTTCCTTTACAACAAATTTAGCTCCAAATCTAGTTCTACTTTGCTATGATCGGATCACGGTTCTGAATTCCAATTCGAAATTCTAGAACTTATGAAATTTAGTCACAAACGGTTGACGTTCTCTTTTCCGTATCATGTAATAGGGATATATACAAGCCAACCAGACATTTAGCACACAAATTTGAGAGGAATCATACATAAAATTTGAGAGGAATCATACAAATTTGTCGGTTATTGTAATCGGCGATTCATTGAGAGACTTGACGTTACCGGCGACGTAGACGGTGATCAGTATCGTTCTCTGCTGTTGTTTTTAAACCCTACGTAAACCCTGCGTAAACGCTTCCTGAAACTATAGATTACTTGGTGTAAAATACAAAACTTTTAGAACATATTCATTTCCGAACTCTAACCATCATAGTTTCACTTCTTGTATTTGTTTACCAAACAGATTAAAAAACGGGAAAATTACCAAAGTATGGAAATTTATTATAAAAATAAACATAGTATTTGAAAGTTAAATCCAAAGAAAACACAGGCTAAATTCTGGTCAACACTTACTCATATTTTGACACATACCATTTCGCTAGCTAATTTAGCCGGCGCTTTTTTCAAAAAGGAACCAATCAAGCATTGACACATGTACTGTACTATCTTGTTCCCTGATCAGGAACATGCTTTTTCTCTGACCAATCATTTTCTGACACGTGTCACTCAATGTCTCTGGCTAAAAATTCAAAAGTACAGGCTAGTAGCCATTACATTTAGACGATGCTTTTTTAGCCTGTGCTTTTTAAAATTTAGCATGCGTTTTTATTTTTTAGCTTGTACTTTTTAAAATTTAAGCAGCGCTTTTATTTTTTTAGCCTTTATTTTAAAAAACCCAGGCTAAATTTTAAAAGTGCAGGCTAAAAAAAACACATGCTAAATGTAATGACTGCTACTAACCTGTACTTTTGATTTTTTAGCCTCTAGAATTTATGTCTATTTTTGTAAAAAGGTGGTTAAACTTGTTTAATTTGGTCAATTTCCTTTAAAAAATGTCAAATGACATTTTTATATTTTCTTTATTATTAAGCTTTTAAACTTTATAAATTGGGGTTTTAATATCTTTTTTTATTTAAATAACTAGCTCACTTATAACAAAATTCAAATACTTTGTAAACTTTAAATACTTTTTTTAACTTTGTCATAATCAAATGTACTATTATTATAATAGCATTATCATTAGAAAAAAAGAAATAGATTGATTTATAGATAAATTTTTACGACTTTCAATTATTAACGTTTTACTCATTTTTTTTCATCTCAAAAGAATATAATACAAAGTATTTAAAATTTTAAATAAACAACTCCTTCAATTATCTAAATCAAATGTAATGAAAAAGTAAAAAAGATGGGTAAATTGATTTGACGCAAGATGGGTTAGGAAAATAGAAGAGATGTCATTTCTTTTGTTTCAACACACTACAAAACCCATTCTCATGCTAAAAGATTATGGGTTTTTTTTTCATTTTAAGAGAGAAAAATAAGAATAAATTAGTTTGTATATGGCATGAGTTATACCATATAAATAAAATCCATATAAAAATAAAATAAACTGTCTATCACGTGGTGTCATCAAGTTAACACAAAATTTTATTTACTTTTTATTATTGTATGTAATAAAAATAGTTCATTTATGTTATTTTTTGTTCACATCATATGATTTTTTGTTAACATTATAAAATTATATATTTTATATTATGCAATACCGTGTAATACACGGGTCCATAACTTAGTATTATTATGTTTGTGTTACTTAAATTTGAATTGACCAACTTTATTATCTTCAAAGTACTTGAATCTCTTTATGTTTTGATAAATAGTGATGAAAAATAACCCAAATTATCTGTCAAAATGGTGTTATCATGATTCAATCTCAAACATCTATCAGCTAGATTTTCATATCTTTTGGATCACTAAACCTAGTAATCTAGCGGGAAATGAGTAGTTGGGTGCCAGATACATATTTCATGGTGCAAATTGTTGCCCTTTTATTTCGATATAATTTCATGGTTTTACAATTGAGTTTAACACTAGAAACACCAAAATACGTCACCAATTGATAATAATATCTCATAGCTTCACAACTTCTATGCATGACGTACTGTCACTAAAAATAAGGAAATAGTATAAATACAGAAAAGAAAAAAAAACTGAAAATTCAATTTGTAACTAGTAAGAATCATCCCCACTAGTCTTATAATGTCTATTATGGGGTAATAATAAATCAATACAAATCATGTTCTGGATATAAATCCAAGAATTTTAACCACAGTTTAAGTATATTGTTTAAGCTACAAACTTAACAGTAAGATCACAATTAGCTTGTTTTTGCTTTCGGTGTCTTCCGTGGTTTCCGAAGTGATATCGAGTGTTTCATCCCTATGAAAAATAACAATGCTCCCAACAAAGCCATATTCTGCTTTCAAAAAGTAAAAGTCAATCAAAAAATATATATAATAAAAGTAGATAATAGTCGTCCTACTTGTAGCTTTAAATAAAATAATTTAGGTGAATGTGTAAATTATGATTACAGAAACAATATAGCTAAAGTAACAATCTGTCTTTAAATTAGTTTAATTTAGGTGGTTGTATGCATTAAGTATAGACATTAGACAGTCAACAATTTACAGTATGTTTGACTTGTTACCTTTTTAGCTAAACTTTTTTATTTGAGTAATTTGACCCGTTTGAGATAAAGATCAACCTTGATCAGTCGTTTTGAATTAATTAGATTAAAATTGTCACCTCTAATAAACGCATCAATTTCAGCTAGAGTTTAACGAGTCATGTGTACTTTAAGGTTTTTTTAAACAATTTAGCAAGGGAAAGGTTTGGTATACAATGAAACTAAAATATAAATAAAATTATAAAAAAAAATATATATATATTTTATTTCAAAATGTATGTAAAAAATAACAAAAATTCACGTCTATTTAATGTTTCAGCAAATATTATTATAAAAATTGAAAGTTCGTAAGTTGTTGGGTATATAGTCTCGGTAAATAGATATATGATTTCAGATAATCGGGTCGGATATCAACTACTCTAATACCCATCTCATACTTGTGATTTAAAAAAAATTCATACTTGTGATATTTTAAACAAATTGATATGTAGACTTGCTTATATAAGTTTGTAGTGTAACTTTGTAAGAATAGAGGCTGAGATTTTTTTTTTTTTTTTTGTAAAATAAGAGTTGGCTACATAAATGATCCTTGCCAATTGTATCAATCCGTAAAAAAACACCCCTTGTATGGGCTACCCGAGCCAATTGCGTTGGCGCAACCGAATTACCCCGTTTTACCGAGAATAAGATGAAAGATACATGAACCACCAACGAGACCAAGACCAATTAGATAGAGAAGAACCCCCCCCCCCCCCCCCCCGGGGGGCGGTCAGTCTTGTTCTTTAGAGGCTACCCGAGAATAAGATGAAAGTTACATGAACCACCAATGAGACCAAGACCAATTAGATAGAGAAGACCCCCTCACCCCCCCGGTCAGACTTATATAAGTTTGTAGTGTACCTTTGTAAGAATAGAGACAATGAGATTTTTTTTTTCTTTTTTGTAAGATAAGAGTTGGCTACATATATGATCCTTGCCAATTGTATCAATCCGTAAAAAAACACCCCTTGTATGGGCTACCCGAGCCAATTGCATTGGCGCAACCGAATTACCCCGTTTTACCGAGAATAAGATGAAAGATACATGAACCACCAACGAGACCAAGGCCAATTAGATAGAGAAGAACCCCCCCCCCCCCCCCCCCCCCCCCCCCCC
>WOUH02000041.1:2819910-2835725 GCA_009936405.2 Stevia rebaudiana | reverse complement strand
TTCAAAGTTGCTATGCTTATTGTTATAACTTTAATGCTCGTTTTAATAAAATAAGTTTTTTTAATTGATAAATCGTTGGGGCATATGGGGCACTTTTTTTTCGTCTCGTCCCGGGCACATGAATCCTCAGGACCGGCCCTGTGAATTACCATCATAAATTCATAATGCATATGTGTACTATGTAACATATTTGTCTTTATTTTTTTTTGTGTCTTCGTTATACTTCTTTGAAAGAGTACAAAATATGATTGGATGGTGCAATTTGTTTTAAAAAATAATAACGTACGAAAAATATGAAATATTTAAAATTGATTTAAGTACGATTTCTTGAGTTATCCACACTAAAAACATGTTTCATTTGTTACACTGAAATTGGATTTTTGATTGCCCATCTATCGGCTTTTCATCAGCCCAAATACGCAAAAGTCCAGCCCTCTTTTATCAGGTAGCAGCCGAACGTGTAAGAAAGCAATTCACAGTAGAAACATCGCACCGCGAAACGACGACGACCACCGGTGACCGGAATTTTACGGCTATACTTCCGTCGGAGTTTAACTACCGGAGGTAATTCAATTGTTCTATTATTCGAATTCCTCATTTTTATTGCTCGCGACATATGTCAAAATCAGTTCTAGTCAAAGCTAGGGCACACAATCATTCATCCTGTTGATTACATCTTCAGCTACACAATGTGTCAATGTAGCTTACTAATTTGTTCTTTCATGAATAGAATTAGTAGGTTTTTGGAACCTGTACGGATAATGTGTGAAATTTAAGCAGGAATTTTGCAGTCGAGCGATTGCTTTTAGTAGGATCCTAACATGATTGATTTTGGTTTATTATTAAATTTGATTACTTGAATTAAGCTTTATTTTATGAATCTGATAGGAAATCGAGTCAGAATTAAGTGTTATGTTTCTTCAATATAAGAGTGTGATGCTACGGGTGTGTTGATACTTGATTAATGGCTGGAAATGCTACATTTGAATCGGCTTCAGCTAGTTCATCAGAGCTAGCGTTTTCAGGAGGTTATCTGAATGGTCAGAGGTTGCCTGGTTTGGACCGGTCAGTAAACTATCGAGAGGGTTCTGACCGCAGGATGATTGGTTCAGGGTTTGGCATGCTGCCACGTGGCGGAAGTGGTTCAATGGTGACATCAAGTGACATTCACACACTGTCACAGAGTATATCACTGGATCCGATTGTGATCCGCCATCAAATCGCGTGGTATGATGAGTTAAGGAGGGTTTTGGGGAATTTGATTGGAAGCACAGCAGAAGAGAATTCTTTCAAAGCTGCTGCTACTTATCTAAAGCCTTTGCCTTCAATGGCGGATATAAAGAGTTTCAGATTGAGTGTTGAGGATACATACGTCAAAGCTAGGTACTTTCTATATATTTACTTATTTAGTCTATTGTGTATAAGTATTGGGATGATGGATTCTACAACTGTTTGTCCTATTGCCATTTTTAAGATGGCTGATAAAAATATTAAATGAACTATATGTAATTGCTATCTAAAATTTAAATATGTTTAGACACACACTTCACCAGTATGATATGTTGGCCATCAGTTAATATTTGGTGTTTTGTAATTGTTAAAAGGGTCAGAGCTAATAAAATGGACGAACGCTTGCGTAAGTTGGATAAATATTGTGAATATCTAACCTCCAAGAAACAAAAAAGGAATGAATTAGCAAGTATTGGCCGATCGGGTGCTTTGAATCTGAAGATGAGTACCCAAATTTTTAGTACAAATCAGAGAGTAGAAGATCGGCCTAAGAACATCCTTCTCAACAAGCGAGTTCGAACTTCAATGGCTGAATCTCGGGTTTGCTTTAAACTTATAAATTTGTAACTTCATTTTCATTAATATATTTAAAGGAATTTATGAATATGTGCTATTTGTATAATCATTCATTTTATATGGTAACAAATATAAATTGGTTGCTTTTGGCTATTTCCCATCAAGTACATTTCTTTGCATGCCAACTCATTGTTTCTGACTTCATTGCAGGCAAAAGATGGAAACTTACTTGAGGATAATGCCGGAGAATCTGATTTGTTTGAAAAGATTCGTAGTCTGGCTGCAGGCGGTGAAGGATGGGAAAAAAGAGGCAAAAGAAAACGTTCAATTGGCACGGTTCCTACGAGGCATACTGAGAATGATGGAGTGCCTAAAAGAGCTGTACAAAATAAGGTGGTTGTTGAAAACGTTTCACAGCCACGTGATGCTCACATCTATAGGTAAGAAAATGTCTTTTTTCTACTTCTTTTATCTTCTATGTAGTTTTTCTTTTCAAGATAATGCAAAACAACCAAGACCCCTGTGATGTGATCTTTTGGGTATCTAAGGTTTATATATGGTTGTTATCTAATTATGGTAATAGTGTGTTTAATGTAGTTATGGCCCATGGCCCATATGTTAACTACTAGGGTTCCCATATATTCATTCAGGTTTAATAATAACTCCGATGACTTGTTAAGCAACCGCAAACGTCCTATTCCATCTTCTATCCCTATGGCGGCTCAATGGGGTAGTCAAAGACCTCAGAAAATGGCTCGAGCCAGGAGACCATTTCTGGTTTCTTTTGCCTCAAATCAAGATGAGAAACGGTTTACTTTTGAGAGCACTTCACCTCCTGATGTTAGTGCTAGATTGACCAATGGTTCCAAAAATGACCCCAAGAAGTTGGTTGGTAATATTCAATCCTCACCAAGATTATCTGAAAGTCATGAAGAATCTGTAGGTGGTCAAACCGACAATGGAGTTGAAACAACTGGAAATAAGAACAGACCCTTTATTAATTCACTCACCTCAAAGCCCTTTCAAAACCGTAAGACGGGTTGTAAGAAGAACAGAAGGTATGCGGCTTTTTAATGATAAAAGTTGTTAATGTCTTCTTCTTGTTTTTCACTTCCTTTAGTTATATTATTATTATTATTTATGGTGTTGTTTGCCAGAAAGCCCGGTCGTAGATTGAAAAAGCTTTCAGACCGCAACCATGATTCTCCTTTGCAAAATGTGAGCTCTCCTGATTGTCCAGGTACATTTTCAATTTGTTATTAACATCTATTTTCATTTTTGCTAATAATTTTGTTGTTTTAGGGGCATCTGACGATGACCGCGAAGAATTGTTAGCAGCTGCAAATCATGCTCCTACTGCTTCTTGTAAGTCCTTAGTCTGTTTTTTTTTATTGTTTAATTACACACACATATGGTCTATGTGGTATGTGGAATATAACAGGTTTGGGTAACTTACATTAACTTTTGCATAAAGTTAGGGTGAAATGTCCAAAATACATTTTGACTTTTAAATAGTCAAAGTCAAAGGATATTTTGGTGATTTGACTCTAATATTATGCAAAAGTTGTTACAAATTGATAGTGTTAAACTCAAACATGTTACCTTAAACGGTTAGTACCAAAACCTATGACATTTCGCAGACCCTCTGTGTAAATAACTCTTTCATTAATGTATGGGCGTATATATATATATATATTTGTTAGTGTTATTCTCATTAGCTTGCATGTCTAGATCTAGCATGTTCAAGCCCATTCTGGAAGAAAATGGAACCGGTGTTTGCATCAGTCAGTTCTGAGGACAAATCCTTTTTAACCCACCAGGTTGAACTATTATTGGTATATATGAATCCTCATCATTCTTTTGCATTTTCAGTTTCCCTTAATTATTTTGATTCTAACCCTTGTAGGTGCATTCTATATCTGATCCACTTCTTTCTGAAAATGTGACACGTGGCATGGATATAACATCTTCTAAGGAGTCCATACCGTTGTACCAAAGAGTATTATCAGCACTCATTATAGAAGATGACATCGATACCCCTGAAGAAGAAGACATGCAATTTATTAGCTCTTTTGGTGTTTCAACACTTACTGGTTCTGCATTTGAAAACACAGGTCTAGTTGACAAACTTCTGCTGGAACTTAACAGCATAGGCCTGTATCCAGATATGATGGTAGCGTATCCTGATTCTATTGAAACTATTTTCTGATGGAGAATATTCTTTAACCACCCGTGCTTTGTTTCTCTATGACAGCCTGTATTGGAAGACGAGGAAAATGAAACCATACAGTATGAAATGGATAAACTGAATGCACGACTTCATCAACATGTATTTAAACAAACATTATCTTTTAAGTTAATTACGCAATTGGTCCCTCTGGTTTGCAAAAAGTATCATTTGGGTACTAAGGGTTTAAAATAACAAGTTTGGGTATTAAGGCGTAACTTTTTGTTGAATTATGGTGAAAAGACCAAAATGAGCTTTGACTTAACAAAAATGTTGGCGCCTAAATATACAAACTCGTTACAAAATTGAAAGCATAATATCAAAACATGTTACTTTAAACCCACATGGATCATCTGTGTAATTAACTCTTATCTTTTGCTTACGACTAATCTTTAGTGTGGATATAAGTTATAGATTTTTTTTGTTGATAGGGGGTTAAAAAGAAGGCATATCTGGAGAAAATAAGTATTAATACAGATAGCATTCGGTAAAACTTTGTTATCTGGAGACATATAATATTGGTTGGCCATTTAGATTTTTGGTTCATACAAAATTAAACATCTGGTTGTCATATGTAGGGAACTTGAAACACTTGCAATGGATAGATTGGTTGAGCTGGCATACAGAAAACTTTTGGTGAGCTCGTAACACTAGTTCACGCGCGTGTTTGTAAAATGACATGTTTACCCCCATGTTAAACTCAATTCTTTTTTTTTTTAATTACCAGCCTAGAAGAAGCTCGAGATCTGGGGTTCAAAAGGTGCCAAAACAAGCTGCGTTGGCTTTTGGAAGTAGAACCCTTGCTCGATGTCATAAATTTGAAAATTCAGGAGTAAGTTGCTTCAACGACCCTCCATTTCACGATATCCTTTCTGCTCCATCAGGTTTGACATTTATTTTTATTTTTTGGTCCTGTTTTTTTCTATAAGAAAACTTACAACATATTTGGATAATCATTTCCCAGATGATGCTTTTTCCATGAAGGGGCAAATATCAAACAGAGGCAAAAAGAAACAAGATGACACCAAAATGAGGAAAACAAAACAAAATACAAATCCAAGACAACAAACACCCAAATCTGACAATAAACATACAGGGACCACACATCCAACCGGACCCACATGGGTATCATCTTCATCTAACAGGGTGGTTAATGATGATGTGGACCCGTTGGATGATCTTGGGGTTCCTCATGATCTGACTTCTTTTCTCAACTTTGATGAACAAGATCCGGATGTGGATTTTACAGCAGGACTTGATATCCCGATGGATGATCTTACAGAATTGTTTTGATTTTGGTCAAGTGTACATTCATGTCAAGACAATAACCCTGCCCATTTTCTAAAAAAAATATGGTACATTATACAAGAGAGAGGAATGATATGGTATATTATTATAGAGAATTATTCAGAAAGGGGTAATATTACTGAAACCGCAACTTTTTGTAACCTCAACTTAATTAATTTATATATATAGATAACTGCTTCATTCATCTGCGCTTGAAAGATTAAGTTATTTGATAATATTCTCTGGTTCAGTGGGTTTTCCCTATAAAATGATGGTTAACTAACTATTTCACAAACTAGCTAGTACTATGACTCATGTACATCAAGATTGAAGAACTACTTCACTACGATCAAATCACCAACTACAACTTGGCAAGTCAAAAAACCCGTTTGAAGATCCAACGAGTAGTACGGTCTACATGTAATATGGGGAAATATATACATTTCTAGTTGACGTTTGAAGATCCACTAAACCCGAGTGGTAAGGTCTAGATGTGACTTGTATATAATTCAAGATGAAATTGGTTGATAAGGGTATGATAACCAGGGGTGTTTTAGGGCTTCTGCGTTTGTTTGGGTTAATTTCAAGCATTGCTAACCGCTGTCTCAAGGATGTCTTTTTGGGTATTCCAATATGTTTGTGTCCTAAACATGTACAAATTATAATACATACCATCATAATTAATAATGCTTATCCTAATAAAACTAACTAAAATAAAATAATATAAAATCCAATTTCCAGGAATAGCTTTGGATTTTTTTATTTTGAATTTTAAAATGTGGGTTTTCTGATAAATTACCATGGATTTATTTTAGGTCCCTGATGGGCATATGAGTGGTCAAAAATTAGGTTGACTCAACCTAGAACATTTTGTTTAAGGAAAGGCTTGAACTCAAAACCTTCAATATATGAAGTCAATGAGCACTATGATTCATTGGTTACTAAAATCTTACTTAACTTTGCATATTTTTCATTTCTTCATACGTGATTACTTTAAGAAAAAACAATACAATTGAATCACAAATTTATGTAGCTTTAATATGAGTAATTGAGTATAGTGAAGCTATATTAAAAAAAAAACAAAAAAATCATGTCGTAAGTTGTTTGATACCACATATATGTGGTATACTGATATTACATACATAAATACATTAAAAACATAAAAAAGCTAAAGGAGCTCTTATATAGGAAATACGTAAAATAATTCAAAGTACTAAAATATATAAATTATCATCATGATGTATACTTCATAAATAGATGAAAGATCGAAGAGAAACCGAATAATCCTTTTAGGAAACGCGAATATGAATTCAAAGGACTATAATACGTTAATTACCAATATACTACATATATGTATTATCAAACAACTTACGATGCATTTTTCTTAGTATAACTTCATTATACTCATTAAAAATTTAAAAAAAAAATATTATTTAATGTGCAAAACGTTATATAAAGTAATATCGCATGTAAAAACAATAAATGTTTATAAAAACTCAAGTATTAATTTTTTTATCACACGAGAAACCGACATTATTCAAAGGAGCCCTTTGTTATTATTTATCAAATACCATTTTATTTTATTTGATGGCATTGGATTCCACTTGACAAGATAGTCTCGATGATATTAAAATTTCACTCATTGGGTACATCACACCTTAAAATAGTTTTCGATTGTTTAATATTTTTTTCTAAATTACTTTTAACATTTTCTTTATTTTTTAAGTATTTCATGGGCTTTTGAAAATTTCCTAGTCACATGTGTCACTAGTTTAATATTTTTTTTTTTCAATTCAAGTCTTTGTTTCCATCATCCACATGAGAATGGTTTGGTGGAGACTAGAGATAGTGTCAATCTTATCTATAATTAGTTGGTTCAACATCTCCACGATAGGGAATTTGATGTCAATAATAATAATAACAACACTAGCAGTAATAATAACTGTTCTGTTTATATTATTACCGTTATTATTATAATAAGAATTATTTAAAGAGACTCACAAAAAATCATTACCAATTTTACAATCTATATTCTTTTGGTCAGTGTCTCATGAATGTGCTTCCTACTCATGAGTCATGAGATGATAACCCACAAGGACCAATATGTTATAATTCTACTACTACTAGGTATCCCTAAATCGTGCACACGAGGTTAATATAAGAATGCGTTATGAATTTGGACTTCATCGATTACAGGAATAGGAATGTTCCTTGTTAAAGTACTAAAAGACGCAACCACCCCACGTATATTCATATATCTGAACTTGTCCTTTACTTAAACCTCTTATAAATTGAAAGAACATCATCACCATCATTACACATGCCAAACATTTTGGGCATAAAAATGAGATATATGAAGCTTCACAAGTGCAAGGTCGAGGAAAATGAGCATGCTTTTGCTATGGAAAATAAGCGCGCATCAAATGATGATACAAAATTGAAACGGTTGTTAGAAGCAATGCAAAAGATATTGACCACGTACAAGGATCGACAATGTGATTTGACTCGTAATGTTAGATGGAGTTGTCGTCAGGCTAAAGCTGAGGCTCGGAAAAGAACCAAGGCCTAGGTTGTTTTGAGTTGAAATAAGTATTTGTAGTATGTACTTATTATTGTCAGATGTCTTTGGTGTTTTAGTTTCTTTACCCGTTCTTTTGTGATCTTAACTTCTTTGATATATGCATGTATGGACGTGCTTATGATATGCTAATAGCTTTATTTTAAGATCACATGTGGGTGTACGTATTCTTGAAAAACTAATAAAAATGAGGTTTTTATTGTATTTGAACATAAATGATTGTTTGTGATTATTATATATAATTAATTTTTGAACAACAATCTGGTCTACCGAGATACTATTAGACTATAACTCTTTGGTATATCAATACAAACTTACAAAGACATGGATATATATATTCCTTAATGAGAGCTTCACAGTAAGATTTAAGAGTGTAAAATGAAGATATGATGAATGAGATATATATATCAAATACTAAAAGAGTAAGTTTAAAATAGAAGTGTAAGGAGAAAACAAATGAAATGTTAACAGAGAACGATTATGTTGCATCAATGATCCCCGTTTTTGCCATAGTTACAATCTTAGGAGAATCATTCTATATGACACCAGAATCTTTTGTGTTTATGGCTAATTAGGATTTGTCTAGGATACTACAAAATGTGTTATTTTTGTATACAAATTGATCATATTATGAATTGAATGTTTGAAGTCACTCAAAATGGCAACAAACCAAATAGATGTAATATCATATAACTTTACCTTGGTCACATAACCTAAAAAGAAAAGGTTATGTGACCAAGATAAGTGCATAGACTTCTTAAAAGGAGATATACATCAAAACGTGTGTTTTAAAATACTTAAAAAATAACATGTTAGCATATGGTTAATCTTACCAATGATTGATCGTATAATCTTACATGCTTGTAGTTGTAGCTTTGCTAAGTTATATATTACGTTTTAAAGTTGTCATCACATCGGTTGTAAACAAGTTGGCGATTTTAGATTAAATGCTAGAATAACAGAGTTAAATAGATCATAACATGTTTAAAATGAATTTAAGAGGTGAATTCCCAAGGGTGGTAAATACTGGGATGTTGTGCACAAATCTTGATGTCAATATATTTGATTCTCGGACTCTCGGTGGATGATGCCATATAAGCAAATTTATGGTTTTAGGCATTGGCGGATCTAGACATCCGGGCAAGGGGTCTCCTCTTTCCAAATTTTATTTTTTCGGTACATTCAAGTTAAAAAAAAATATTCGCAATTGATAAAAAAACTAATAAATTAGGTTAAAAAGTACCCAATACCTTGAACCATTCATTTTATAACCGTGAAGCTTTTTGTAATATAAACAAAAGAATTCATAACTTTACAGCCCAATAAAATATTAGAAATATGTGTGTGAATTAGATGTCTCATATGTGCTTATGTGGGTTTTACCTTGTCCCACATTGATGGAGTGAACACAAAATGGTTAGTTTATAAGGATAAACCTCATAATGTGTTTCAATGTCTTAGGATGGTTTTACCAAATGTCCTACTCTCGCGCAGGGGGTGCAAAAACAGGTTTCAGATCCAAATTTGGTTAAACCAATGCGTCACTCGCACGACCTGCGGACACGAATGCAACTCCGAAATAAACGTTTTAGGTCCATCAACATAACATGTAAAAGTTTCATGTTGTTTACATCCAACAATACGTTTTAGGTCCATCAACATAACATGTAAAAGTTTCATGTTGTTTACATCCAACAATAATCATTATGCTATATACGATTACAATATTTATAATTTATGCCTTAAAGCTTGTGAGCCTTTTAATGAGACGATGAGCTTATTTTATTTTACTTTTAGCATTCGTGCTATCCAAACTATGACCTTAGTGGAAGTGTCGTTAGTCAAACTTCGAGTATGAAACCATACCAATGAATCATAATTAAAATAATTTAGATTAATAAAATTCAATTTACCTAAAAATAATTAAATATTAAATTGATGTGCCCACAAGTACAGATAGGATTGAGTGATAGACCCCTTTTGTAGAAAAAGATAGTACATTATTTACTAAATCGTTCATCAATGAATAGTGATCATTAAATGAACACAAAGAAGAACGCAGGTTAATGTAACAAAGTTTGACAAAAACATAACAAATATACACCAAAAAAATTGATAACAAATTCATCTTCTTAATGTTTGTATGAGTTTGACTAGTATCAATGGTAGAATACTAAATCCCCAAAGAAATTTGGTTGGAAATGCACTCAGGGTTTGTACAGTACAACTCATTAATGCGTACGATAATTCTCCAACTGCATTAACTTTGTCTAAATAATCAATGGCGCGTATTGGATCCTGATTTAGGAGGAGATAACCGGTTTTTTGACCATTCTTCTAAAGCCTTGCGGTGGAGAGCATTCATACGAATATAAGGTCGTTTATCTCTAATTAATTTCTCCGCATTTTTCCAGTCATCAACCAGACCCAATGACACCAATAGAGCACACATGACTGCCACACTTCTTCCATGACCTGCAAAAAACATACGAATCATCATGGAATCAAAATGCAGTAAAACTTTCTTAAACTGCAAGGGCGTTTTGGTCCTAAAAACCAAGGCAAAAGTTTGATTCAAGTATTTGGTTCATTGTTGTACAACCATGATTGCATCTCTCTAATCTCTTATACGTATCAGCCTATTTATTAATCAAATCATTCATTATTTCTCCATCCCATCCCTTCGACTGTTTCTACAAATTAACTTCCTATAAACCCCAAGTTTGACACAAATGACCAAGAAGGAAATTAAAAAAAATATCTTCTCAGTATGTCTAAAACAATGCACCTTCTTCATTTTCTTCAAAATTCTGTGCAGATATATCCATTAGTGAAAGTCAAAAGATATCAACTACAAATCCCTGATCAACTATATTGTAGTATTATACTATCGGTCATCCTGTGTGCTACTTTCATGATAGATTAATAACACATTCATGATATTTAAGCAACATATCTATAGATCTAATTATCTTATAAAGCAACAATAAGTGAGAGTAAATGCACCATTAATAATCACAGAAATTACAAGACAAAAAAGGAGTTGAAATCAGTTACCATAAGCACAATGAACAAAGATCGGAATATTCTGACTTCTCTTTCTGCAAGCCCACCTAACAGCAGACTCAATCGCACCTGGATCAGGAGACCTTGTATCCCACGTCGGAACGCACAGATAACCGTTCCTGGAATTACTAAAAACCCTAGGCAATTCACAGGTGCAATCTATAACAGCAGGGCTCCCCGGCGGCATTTTTTCCGGAGAAGAAGGCCATCCGCCGACGAACAAACCGTCGACCACCTCAGTATAAGGATCTTCACGACTTTTCAGTCTTCGAAGAGCTGAAAACCCTTGAACGAAATACAAATACGGGCTAAACATAATTTGCGACCAGATTGGGAACGATCCATCTGTGTTCTTCCCCAAAAGCATGGGTAGATTGATTGAAGGATGTGAGGCTAGCGAAACTAGCAGTGATACTAACGATGTGTATAAGAAGGGGACTGAGAGTAATGTAAAACCTAGGGTTCTTAGATATACGAACAACATGAATAGAGATGCGGATTTGAATCCGATTAGAACAGATAATCCGACTCCCATGTCTGGTATGAATCGAATTCAGATGCGAATGTATATGAAGAGATTACAAGGGGTTTAATGATCAGAATAGGGTTAAAACGGAAGGTTTGAGAGGATGATTGGGGAAGATCTTTTTTTATAATAACGAGGTCAGTATGGCCATTCTCTAAAAATCTAACGGATTAATTAACCTCTGTCACTCTAAAGGATGTAAATTGTTACAAACCATTTATTTAAAGGATGATATTTGTTATTTTGTTAGTTAAAGGATGAAACTTGAAATTTGATATATAGCTAAAGGACGAAATATGTAATTTACTCTAAATCTTATACTTTCTTTTATAAGGTAAGAAATTATAAAGATTTTCAACAAGTGAAGATAATGTTGGATTGGATATGAGCTCTAGATAAATAATAAAGAAGAAAAAAAGAACATATAACTATCATTAACCAGCGTCATTGTAACATTGAACTTATAATAGATAATATAGTTGGAGTTCATAACTTCTATTTTTGTGATAAAAAAAAAATATTTCACTTAAGATTTGGGCATAGTTGGAGTTCTTATTCTTTTAAATTATGATGAAATTATGTAATATATGCTACTCAAACTTTGGATTTAAACATGAATTATATATGAATTTGGTATTAGGAACTAAGTATCTCTCATTTATTATCTCAAACATAATACATATTGGCAAATTATGCATTATATTTAATGCATTAATTTACGAAAAACCTTGGAAACAGCCTCTCTACCTGCCAGGATAGGGGTAAGTTTTTTTTTTTATCTCACCTCCCCAGGCTTTACTGTTTAGTGGGTATCTACTGAGTAGGTTTATTTGTTTCTTTATTAATCCATAAAAAATGCTTGGGATGCTATTTATTTTTATATTAAATGCATAGGATTAAATTTTTGTTGGTTTTTAGGAAATGACGAAGCCGAAACCAAATCGAAAATATTGAGTTTTGGTTTCGGTTAGGTTTTTTTTTTTGTTCGATTCGATTATTTCAGTTTGGTTTTGATTAATTTGTTTTTTTTTTCTCACGCCTGCTGCCCATTAAAAAAATATATTTTACACTAGAGTCACAAGATACACGCCAAGGGAATATTTCTATTTGTTTTCTCACTCCTTGTATTTTTTTTCCGTTTTCGTGTCTATAACTAATAAAATGTGTCATGTTGCATTAAACGGTTGTGTTTAAGATGGCGAGTTTAGCACAACTACTATTCATGGAAAGGATTTCATCCGGTTCTCGCTTATATGGGAGTTACGGTCTCATGAATGTTGATGAATTGACCTTAACTACATCGTCCGACTAGCTACCAGTGTCTAGCACGCGAAATCCTTTGCTATTAAAAAAAATGTATCCCAATACGAGACATTTAACTCGAAAACATTTGTATAAACGCATTTAATAAATGGATTACACATGACACATCTACCACAAATACAATCTACAAATAAACCTAATTAAACATTATAGATCTAAAGGTTCTTAGATCCACTTTCTTTTTAAAAACAGATTATGCCATTAACAAATCAAACAGAAACAATTTTTAACTAGTTACTTGACTTGCTGTAAATCAACTAATTTTAACTCTTTTTGAAAGATTCATTGTTGCAGGAAATTGTTCCAGAACTACATCCTATAAGATATAAAGATTTCCCCTTTAGTGGTATCCCAATACAACAAACACTTGAAACAATCAAAATGATCATCCCGAATAACTCTCCAACCGCTTTTCTTTGGAACACTCTTGAATTTCTTGAATCAACGGGACTAACCGAGATCCGCGATCACTACCATGTTCCAATTTTTGCAATCGGACCATTGCACAAAATAATCCCAACGCGTTCGACTGGCTTATTTGAAGAGGACACAAGTTGCATCTCATGGTTAGATAAACAAGCACCCAAATCAGTGGTTTATGTTAGTTTGGGAAGCATAGCAAACGTGGATGAAAAAGTGTCAACTGAAATGGCATGGGGTCTAGCAAACAGTAACCAACCGTTTTTGTGGGTGGTTCGACCCGGTTCAGTTAAAGGATTCAAATGGGTCGAGTTTTTGCCTGATGAATTGGTGACTAGAATGAAGATGAGAGGTTTGATTGTGAAATGGGCACCACAAAAGGATGTTTTGGCCCATTTTGCGGTTGGTGGATTTTGGAGCCATTGTGGTTGGAACTCAACATTGGAAAGCATGTTTGAAGGGATTCCGATGCTTTGTCAACCGTTTGAATTGGACCAAAAAGTTAACAGTAGGTATTTGAGTGATGTTTGGAAGATTGGTGTTGAAATTGTTGTGGAAAGAGGGAAGATTGAAGATGCAATCGGAAGAGTTTTGGCGGGTAAAGAAGGGGAAGAAATGAAGCAGAGAGTTATGGAGATTCAAGAAAAGATTAAAGTTGCAATCAGCCATGGTGGTTCTTCACATAGTTCTTTAGAGAAGTTTGTAGAATATATTCTGTCACTATAAGTGTGATTTGTTTTCACTAATAAGTTTGCTTCATGATAGATTACAATATTTGATTCGTATTGGCAATATAATAATTTTATAACAAGTATTATTTTGTATATTATTGTCTAAGTTGTCATGAAAACTCAACAGCTAAAAAAAAATGGAAATTGATACAGTTTCAGCTAGACATTTCATCGAACAACTTGCAGATAGACCAAACACATAACAGCATCACACACAATTTATACACACTCTTAAGGATATTCATACTCATAGACATGATAATATGCACAAATTCATGTAAATATCTAAGCGGAGATTTCAATAGATTTCACATCAGATTTCTTCACTTCTGTTTTTGGCACAGTGATCGTAAGAACTCCGTTTTCCATGGCCGCCTTCACCTCATCCATTTTAGCATTTTCCGGCAACCTGAATCGTCTTGTGAATCTCCCGCTGCTGCGCTCGACACGATGCCATTTATCATTCTTATCTTCCTTCTCGACATTCCTCTCGCCGCTGATCTGTAACACGTTTCCGTCTTCAACCTCCACCTTCACTTCTTCTTTCTTAATTCCAGGAAGATCCGCCTTGAAAACATGAGCTTCTGGTGTTTCCTTCCAATCCACACGGGTGTTTACCAAAGCAGATGTTTCCTTTGAAACATCAGATAATGAAGATGGAACCGGAAACTCTCTGAAAGGGTCCCAAACGTCGAGTGAAAATGGGTCGAAGACGCTGCTGCTTCGTCGGCCACCAAAGAGACTTGGAATGATCGACATCTTCAAATGTTACCGTAGAATTATAAGAAATTGTAGTAAGAAGAGAATTCGATAGGTTGATTGATTCAGTTATTGTTGCTTCTGATGTTGGGTTGAGATTTGGGAGCGCTGATCAGGGTTTATATATATTTGATTCAGTATCTTCGAGAGCCTTCAGATTAATTCGTTAAGATCCATCATACTGGAAATGATGGAAACATGAAGAACTTTCTTGATTCATCTCTTCTATCCGCTACTACTACCGAAGCTTCTCGATCAAGTCATGGCAGATAGTTTTATTTTGATATCTTATTTTTCCAGCGGTAACTGAGAAAAAAAGTTATACTTAACAAAGTTGTATTTTTAGTAGAGTACGATTATTTATAGAGTATAATAACTAAGCATTCACATCTCTTTCTGTAAAAATATTGTGAGTGGTTTGGTATAATTTAGAAAGTGATTGAGAGTGGTTGTAAGTGGAAGAGAGAGAGAGAAAATTTGAGAGTGGTTATGAGAAAATTTGTAAATTTAAGAGGAAAATTTGAGGTGTAAGGATTTCTTATTTATTTTTTAATACTTTTTAATAGAGGTTGTGATTTGTGAGTGAAGGAAAGAGAAAATCTAATGATAAAGGTATAAAAAAATATTATTTAATTGAAAAAAGTAGTGATTTTTATTAAATTATAAGGAGTAAGGATAAAGAACCAGTGAATTCTCTAAAACAATTAAGTATGAATGTTATTTATAAAATTTGTCTAAACCACGCAAACGTGTTAAATCAAGTAATTAAAACTATTCACAATTCATAATGAAACATAGAAGCAAAATAGAGCAAAAGAGTAATATGTTGTGAGACAAAGGAAGAAAACATGTTAAATCTCTGACTTGCAGGCCGTCCTAGAAGGGTTGGCAAGATGCGAGACCACCCATGACCTAATAATATAAGGGTGGTGTTAATTGAACACCCAAATTCTATTTTTTGACATCCTATACGTCACGTACAGCTCTGTACGTGGCGTATAATTTGACCTATACATCACGTATAGCTCTATACGTGGCGTATAGAGTACGAGGAATTTCTGTTACCTCAGAGTGTCAGCAGCCGTCATCTAT
>WOUH02000041.1:2794642-2813686 GCA_009936405.2 Stevia rebaudiana | reverse complement strand
ACCTGTGAACTCACCAGCGTAAGCTGATCTTTTCCAAATATATGTAATCTCAGGTATTTGGATTCTAGCCAAGGTATCGGCTACCTATCTAGGCACTTGTGCGATAAGTGCTACACTCAAGGACGCTTCCGCTACATTACAAAAATACATGTACACTGTAAGTTGTGTATTCTTAGCTTATCTATATATCAATGGGCTCGATCCTGCATTTCTGGCAGTTAAAGTAACACAGACCCGCTCACGAACCGGTCGCAAACCGGGTGTCGAAAATCGGGGTGTTACAACCATTAACAGAAACGGTGTCTAACGTTTCAAGTTTTATCAATTTCCATTCCTAACGTTTCAAGTCTTAAAAAAATTTCGTCGTTAAAGTTTCAATTTTTATCAATTTTCGTCACTTACATTTCAAGTCTTAATAGTTTTCTGTTAAAGGTTTAAGTTTGGAAATCTTAGAGCGGAAAACCGGACTTACTCTATTTATATTTTAAATTTGACGTTTCTTAAACTTGTATAATTATCAACTAAATTTATGGAATTTTTATTTAAAAAGTTTTAACGAATAATTTTAAAATCTAAAAGCATAATTTATAGTAATAAAAGTGTTAAACATTAATTTTCTTGAATGTTTACAACATAGTAACTTAATATATATATTCAATGATTTAATTATAAAGTTTTTAGTGTTGATTTTGTAACCCGTGATGTAATACACGGGTTATAACTTAGTGTAAGTTATATATTTTTTTTTATTGCCTCTTGTCACCGCAATTAAACTGACATCTTGTTGACGCCGCTACGGCTTTAGACTTGTCCTGCGTTTCACGACACAATTTTCTTATGGCTAATTATATTGTCCTTATAATCAACCAACAAAATAGTTAGTTTAAAAGCAAAGAACGAAAGGAAAACATTGTCAAGGTAAAAGATTGAATCTAGACCATTACCATTACTATTACCATTACCAAAAGAATATTAATGACGAAGATCTACGACGGCCAAAATACCTTGCAATATTCGCAAATTTAGCAAAATTATCGTCACGAATAGACTACCCTATAGTAGCGTATAACCAATGTTTTAAATAATGCTTTGAACCTGCCGGTAAGACCGGATTTCGGGCACGCATTTGGTACGATAAATGTGAGTGAAACTACAAAGTGCTGACGGTAAATCCGGTAAATACTGGTTTAAACCATGATACCGGTATCAATATAATTAAATTTTGATTTAATATTTTGCACTTTCATTAAAATAGCAATAACCAGTAACAAAAAGATTGGTGAAAACTAGAACCTAGCGGACTTCATGTGTTTGTGATTTTAGAAACACATGATCTTCGTTCAGTTCCTCCTAGTCTCCTACCATCAATCTTGATCGTTAAGTTGATGCAGTCAACATTCCGTTGACATAAAACTATTATACACTTTTATTTGAAAACTTTGGTGGAAAATTGAGTACATTTATATTGTTTTTTCGGAGTACATTTGGATTGTTGCATTTCCCGTTTAGGATTTTGAATTATTTGCTTCAAATAATGTTTCGCAAGCAAAGCATATGTTACAAGAGAACCAAAAGAAAACTGTCTCAAACATGTATGTTGATCATTTAGTGTCTGTATTTGAAAGAATTCTCACATGTGGCCTTAGAGGCCCAAAGCCTAAACGAACACTTCCACGTTGTTTTTCTTTTCCCCTTCCACATCAACTTTTGTTTCTTCCGACCCGTATCTTGCTAACTGTCTATTGTGGTCATTAACTGGGAACACTAATTGGTAACCATTTGCCACACCATAGTCAATTAACATATCTTTCAATTGTGCGCTACTCTCAAATTTCATTGTTATCATGGGTTTTGCTAATTTCCAATTCATATTATGATTATAACAAGGATACATAACACCGTCATCATCATAATCATCATCCTCAACATCTTTCTCTTTATCCTTTTCACTTGCACTCCAATCTTCATCAGTACTATGATCAAATTAATGCATAATATATCCAGGAAAGAATCGTTGACACTAATATTTTCATGACCTGATTAGAACACTCTCAAAAGACCCAAAAAAGTAAGGTTACATTTCTCTAAAATTTTCGGTTTTATTTTCACGACAAATATGTTATAAAAGCTGTAGTAAAAAAGTAAAAAAAAAAAAAAAGTCAGATTCTTCTCAAAGTTTTCCTCTCGTTCAAAACCCTAGCTTCTCCGACGATCCTCCATCCGACCGACCGATTTCCCATCTCCGTCAAAAACTGTGAGCCGCATTTATTCTTTCCACTGCTCTTGTTCAAATTATTGGAAACTGCTCATGTTAATCAAACTGAACCCCCGAATTGATCATGCTCGACAACATAGAAAAAAAAAGGTTTATCTGATATTAGGAACCAGGAATTGGAAGTGATTTTGGTGATTTGGTGAATCAACAAATGTAATTTTGCAAGGTTAGCTGTATAAGTACATGTGTATCATATATTTATCAAGTTAGAAAATTAGTGTTGATTAATTAATATTATCTAAATTGTCATGACTGGAACATGTATTAGTAACTATTTGCATGTTAAGTGTGATATGATTAGAAACTTGGATTTAAAAAGCAATAGGAGTAGATCCATCATCCATATAAATGCCAATCTCAGTTATTCTCATGAGAATATTAAATTTGCCTTAGTTTACTTTTGAATGCTAAGTTTGTTTACTTTGGTCTATAATTTTTAATCATTACAGAATCCATTATGTTAAGAATATATGAACCAATAAGGTCCTGGTCAGAATTGATTGAAAATGATGTTATGCGTATAATATAACAGATGCAAGTGTACTTATTATTTTAACAATATGTGAACCTATAATAATGGTGATTTATCGATTTGGTCCCGATTAGAGTTGCTTTAAAACTGATGTTATGTGTTCTTTTGCAGCAGATGTAATTTATTTATTTGTTCTCTTAGTTTTGAGGAGACCAAAAAGGTTGAACTTGACACCTAATGGGCACCACTAATTAATATTTTTGTTATATTGTGATTGTAGGTAATATCAGCATACGGCTTGACGTCAATAATAGAGTTTTTGGTAATTCAGATCTATTTAAATCTATTTGTGTGAAAGTATGCAGTTGATCTACAATTAACATTTTGTACATTGTTTTATTTGGTTTTGTGACTTTGTCAATAAAGTTCTTTATTAAATACGACCCATGTTCATATTTTCAGTTTTCACGAATTTGGTTTACCCCAACAAGATTGCATAAACACATACATGTTATAATAAGTAATCTTGAAACAGGTTTTGAAATCATGTATGTATCTGTTATATGTTTATGTAGTTGAATTTCAAACCAACATTTTAGGCCATACAAGTGTCAGTTAATTTTGTTTTTTTTTTCCATTTACTGTCACATACTTGGTTAAGAATCGTAAAATGACAAAAATGCCCATACGCCCTTTGGAAAGTCCATATAGCTTTATCAACATTTTTTTAACCTATAACATGTTTACATATAGAGCACATGTGTCATTATGTTGTTCGAGGGTATTTTCGTTAACTGGCAAAAAAATTTGCCTGAAATAAACGAAACCACATTTGATACGCGGGTGGTACAAATTGCCATTTTTTATAGTTAGGCAGTCTTAATATAATATTTTGGCAATTTTTTTGATGATTTTGCGTATGTTATGCCTACCTGACATTAATACTTTCTAAATGTGCTTGCAGCCACTAAGGAGCCTAGATAAGTAAACGCGGATGACTTACAAACGGGTCAAAATTTTTGGAGAAACTGTAGAATATAGTTTACATGCATCATATAGGTAAGTCAAACTTGTTATTTAAATGTGTAAATAATATCAGAATTTTCTTGTATAACTTACAGGGTTAAGTCTTTTTTTGGCTTTTTCACAACCGGATTTATTGGCTGTAAATATGTATTATTTTGATATCAAATCATATATAAAGCTTATTGGTGTCTAGATTATACGTAAATGCAACTGGAAATTATAGGTAAATGCAACTGGAAACCTACAAGAAGCATACTAACTTTTTATATAAGAAATCACGCCTTGCGTACGAAAAGCAGCCTGCTTTTCCACTTCCGCTTCACGCCTCGGTTTTAAACCCTATTGCCCTTGTCCACCTCGCGCTTCTTTAAACCAAGCCGTACATGTGATTTAATACATAAATACCCGTATGTACAACCTAAAGGCTACATGTACATCCTAATGCACAAATGTGCCTTAAAATTTTACCTGCGCTCTATACGTGATCGCCTCGAATAGTTAGATGAGCAAGATCGTACGCCTCATGCGCACTTTTTTTTTATAACCAAGATACCCTTGGATTGACTCTCTACCCGTTACAAAAACAAGCAAGTTTTCATACTTTAACCTTTTGAACTATATGGAAAAACAGATATATACATAGGTAGTGTGTATTATGTGAATTTGATTTTAGAATGTTAACCAAAAAACTCAATCTGGGGCATTTGTTTTATGATTTGACACATGTGTTACTGAATCTGACCATTCATTTTAAGATGTAACACATACGTTGTTTTTTAAAAAAAACAACAGATGTGTTACATCACTTACATCTTTAGAAAACATCATGTGTTACATTTCATATTGAAGTGGTCACATTGAGTTTTTGGTTAACACTTTAAGATCAAGTTCACATAATATACACCATGTATATATATACACACACATATATATTTTTATATATACACCCACTTGTACGTTTACATGAAACACTTGAAAGGAACCTGATCACGAGGCGATCTTAGGATAGACCCGATTTTGTTTAAGATAAGGACCAAGAAAGGGAGTTAACATACCATCTTTGGAGTCTGATACAAGGTAAGTCTATTTCATTTCAATATAGACCATAAAACAATTAGCTTGTGACATTGTCTTCACTGATAAGCATCTCTCTCCTACTTTCTGGACCAATTTGGGTACATTATTATAACTATTGGACCATAAGATAAGAACAACCACAGTAGGTATCAATCCTAACCAATCAATTCTAATATAGATAATCCCATTTTCTCTTTTCTTTTCGTACCTTCATTATTTAAAAAAGTGATAGTTTAAGAAAACATCACTGCCAGTTCTCTAGACAGGAAATGGACCATGATGGTGACTTGTGGAGTATGACTAGTTACTAGTTTTTTTTTTATTGTTTCTTTTTTTTAAAAGAAATATTGTACACATATAAGTTTGGTACCAAACATTTAATAGATAATATATATAATTTGTTGTTAACTATTGTGATCAGTTCTCTAATGTATAAAAAAATTTATTACTTGTTGAAAGTTGTGTTAAATATGCAGGAATTGAGCAGTACATTGTGCTTTGTGAGAAATATGTTGCATGTTTTGTGATGGAAAGGATACTTGACCATGAAGTAATATGATTATCCTTAATTCCTTTTGCTTTGACACACAATGTGGGTGGTCAAATTATTCTATATAGGAATTATATATTTTAAATAATTATTTTACCTGTCTTGAAAAGTTATCTCAATTGTAAGGAGAGAGCATGATGACTAAAAGGTCTTGGGTTCGAACATTATTTGTAGTTTCCAAAGACATGGCAATGACTCTCGTCCCGGGCTACTACTTGGCTTCGTGTCTGAGTCAAAAAGGGTTTTACGTGGCAGGTTAAATATTCCTGCCTGATTTTCCCTGTAACAGTTGGTTGATGAGTTTCGACTCTAATCAACTTGGTCCGTAAGGAGGGTTGTAGTGAGCCTCCGCTGTGATCGCAATGCCGGCGAAAAACATCTCTGGGTGTTAGATGCGGGGTTTCAATCTCGGTCCTTGAACATCTGAGTGTAACGGTCGTAGGCCGTTACACCAACCAACCATTGTTCTACAAAAATAACTATTTTACCTTTACTATTTGATGTGTGTTTATTTTTTATTTTTAGTGTAATGCATAGGCGTTTTTGGTCTTCTGACACATCACTAATTCCTCGAGTATTTTTTCTCAACCAATTCTTTCATCTTTCACTCATCCTTCCGATTTCATATTATCATGCTTAAATATTATTTTCCTTCGATATTGTGCCCCTCAATTCAAAGTGATGAGCGTTTAAACCTTCTATGAGGTATATAGACTGATTTTAAGTGTAGAATTATGGAGTGTGATTGTCGTTTTATTAATAAACAGTATAGTAAAAGTAAAGTATGTTAAAAATCTATATTTTTTCTTGAAACAACATAGTACGTTTTTAAAAAATATAAAAGTAAACCATTTTAGTTTCATGTCTATGGTTTAAACTAAAATTCATCTTTTTTATTTATTCTTACTTGGTTACACTATGGTTTTTTAAACTTTTCAAATTTGTTTATTAGACTAATACTATTAGATTGTTAGTTAAATGTTATTGTAAATGACAAAAATACCCTTGAGGTGACTACACCACCGCTGCTAACCCCGGTCTAATTGACGCTGCCTATGCCTTAGAAATATGAATGATTAACGTTGCATATTAAGTTAAATCATATGGATGAAAATGGTTTTTTACTCTAAATATTATAAATGTTTTTATTCGTGCAATACTTTCCTAGCCCTACGTACCAACATCATATATATATTTGTTCTTGTAGTTGGTGGGTTTAGTAGGAAAACAAAATCAAAAGGGGGCGTTTGTGAGTTTTAGGGGCGACAGTGTCTAACATGAACACAACACGAATATAAATAGATTTTGAACGGGTTAATATAACTTGTTTTATTAAACAAGTCAATTCAAACATGACATGTTTAATAAATGAGTAGACTTAATTAGACATGACTGTTAAACATGACATGTATAATAAATGAGTAAACTTGGACACAACCCGTTTAAGAAAATGGGTTATATGGATTAACCTATTAACCCATTTTATTTTGTCCTAATAAAGAAATTCATTTCCTATTTGGATCTTAGATGAGTTATTTAATTTTGTTCTTCCTAAGTTTATTGTTTAGAATTTTTTTGAAAGCTTTGTTCGTTTGTTCTAATTGCCCATTCTTCAAACTTTTTCATTTGCTTTTTCTAATCTTGAGCTTAAACAATGTGAATGAAAAGATAAAAGAAAGAAAAACAATTATAAAGACAACAATCATGCAAAAGTTTTATTTCAGGAGTAATTGATTGTTTTAGATGTAAGTAGATCGGTATTACTCATATTTACTAATGATTATTAAATTACTCGACTAGAACACAACATGATTTTAAGTCATACATGACAAGATAAATATGTCGATTGTGTTCAACCCACCAACTCGACATTATGAATGCCCCTAGTGGCCTCATTTGTGAGCACAAACGCCCACGGAGTTTATTTATCATGCAATGTCGCATATGTGTGCTCTGCTAATCGCCCAATGTGGGTGTTCATAGTGTTCAAATAGTCTTCATGGATGTAAGCATTTTGTATCGAGTCTACATGATGAATGTCTTTTTAAGAGTCAATGTTTCACTTATTATTTTTTGACACAATATGTGTATGATTATAAGCTGTTAATCGAATGAAGTATATGCAATAAGACTAATATGAAAAAAAGCAGCGAAGGATGCTTGTTAAGGTGAAAGAAAATGACATAAAGTGAGGAAAGAGAGTGATTTGTATCTATATGCTATGATAATTATTGACAGGCTGGTAAATGGACCAATCTTAATCATATCATAATTGATTAAAACAAATGAAACCCCACGTCTTCAATCAATCTTTCCTAAGTCCTAACTATAACCTTTTATTTTAAAACTTTTGTTTTTCTTTCTTCTGTTCTAACCTAATCAAGTTAACATCTTCAATCAATCTTCCCTAATTTGATGTCGGGTACCTTAGCTTCAGCCGGATATAGAAACCTAGATCGACAATCTTGTATGAATCATCGATCTAGAGGATTGAGTTCTTAATGACCATGTTTGGAAATTATTTATAATGTTTTACCGTATGTATTATCAACTTTATATCGATTTAATGTCAATGTCACAATTTAATATACTTGCGTACAACTACTATTTGGTTGATGATAATTCAACGGGGACCAATTACCCTCCTCTCTTGTTACATTCCTTGACCCTACTTCAAAAGTACCACCTTAATTGATGAACGAATAGCAAGTCTTGGGAAGAAGTCATTCAATTCATCTTGTTTAAATGGTGGAAATCCTAAAAGCATAATTATTGATGAAACAATGACTTCTTAGTTATAGAGTCAACATAGAATTGTGTTAACCTATTGCCTACAATTCAAGGTTTCAACTTAATTTTTTTTATAAAACTCAATTTTTTTAACAACGAATAACGGGGCCACCCGGCCTCATCATGCCGAACAGATCAACCTTCTACTTAGCGAATCGCTATGCACACAATGATAGTTAGTTGATGATCTTAATACCCTAAAATCTAAACCTCTTTCATACAAATTTAAAACGTTGAGTAATGTTGTTGAGACAAACTTTTTTTCCATGAATGTTGGGAAAGGAAAGAATGAGGATGTGAAATGATAAATGATTCTAATATTAGCCAACTTAACATGCTCCAAATCAAGTTTTCAATTCGTAACAATAACTAACTTTTTAAAGTGAATTCTAACAAATTCAAGTGACCGAAGGGGGTTTATGGTTACACTAGTGGCATAACCTAAACAACTTACACATTGATTTAATTAGTTGACGATTATAAATAATACCTTAAAATTTTGACTTCTTTCGTACGTATTTAGTACACAAATGCGTATATCCCGTTGTTGTGACAAATTTTGTTAAAAAGGAAAGATGGGGTGTGAAGTGATGAAGGATTTTGATTTTTGGAAGGATGCAAAAGAATTTGCAAGCCAGGCTTTCATGCAAAGTTTGGCTGTCTTTGTCTCAAGAGGTATCTTTCTACATCTAAACACCACTACTTTAAACATTCTACTTATCCAAAAAGATTTTCTTTTTTCATGACTTTCTAAAACAAATGATACCCAATTAAAAAGGTCTTTGATTCCTTCACCAAAGTCAGATCTTCACTATGGCCAACCTTGGATTTTGATTCCTTTTCTCCCTTGTCTTTACAATAATATCATGATAATTTGCAATTGTAGAGTATATGACATACATACATGATATATACTTATTTATATAGAAAGAGGAAATCAAATATCAACTACTACTGAATCTTCTCAAGAAGAGTAGTTTTATTTTTTGCAACTTTGTGTATTGTTTTCAAGAGCACATGTACGTTAAGGACATAACTTTAAAATTATTTTACATGACTCTCAAACAAGATTATATGTTCTGATGTATAATGTATAGTGGAATCATAAAAAAAAAGGGAATTGGAGAACACGTGTGGACCGTTGATCTTAAGTACAAAAAAAAAATCCAGTACAAAAAGAAATAATCTAATACAAAAAAATCCAGTACAAGAAAAAAAATCCAGTTAAAAAAAAAATTAATACAATACAAAAAAAATCAATAACCCACAAGTGTTTCTTAGTTTCTTTTTTTTTTTTATGATTACTAAATAAACATTTCCCATGGTATATATACAAAAATGATTACATGTGTCAATGTATTCACATGGATAAATCTATTTGAAAAAGGTATGTAAGTGTACGAACATATTGTTGGGATATAACACGCACACACAAACACACCAAAGCAGTAAACGACACAAGGGTTTAACGTGGTTCGGTCTAAACTGACCTACGTCCACGGGGGTAACTAGGATATTCTTATTAGGTGCTCCAAACATTACAAGTACATGAGATTAATATATATAGAGACTGATCTAGGGTAAACATAACGGGCCGGGCTTAAGCCCAAAAGGCCTACGAACCCAACAATAAGCACCCGTTTATCCATGATCTCCATAGATTTGGGAAGCCCATTTGGGTGTCGTTTTTATTCCAACTTAGATTACGGAACTCCAAGTGTTTTAAATTGAATATATTTAAAAGGCAACCCGATTAAGTATTGATATCGAGTCCAAATCGTGTTAAATGGTGTGATAATTGATAATTAAAATTTCAGATCCATAAGCCTGATCAACCTAAAAGTAAACTGATTGTAAGTTTATTTTAATAGGGATATTAATTTGCAAGACTTCTACTATTCTTTTAATTTTGGCACTTGACTTTGCAAAAGTTGGAGACTTGCGGTAATCTGATCATGTGCTCTTCCAATTTATCACTAACGGAAAACAATACCAAAAATAACTAGAATTTAGTGACTGGTGCGTCGGGCGAGTCATATGAAAACCCTTTGATGGCCCCACCTCATCCCATTTTGATCTTACGAGAGGAGTTTGTCCAGTCATACACACCACCAACAAGATAAATTTAACATTAGTTTGTCACAAGTGGATTCAACCCCTCGCATCTAATCACTACTCACTTTGGTTTTCAGTCATTTACTTGTATGCAATTATAACATAATAAGATGCAACTTTGGCAACAATCGAATATTGGAATCCCAACTTGTGTTCGTGAACGATACTTGGTTCTTACCCAAGCTATACTAGGTTGCGATAGATGCATTGGTCTATTGTGTATGTAGTTTGATAATTAACATTTTTCTTTTATTTAAAACTTGATCAGAGGGTTAGTTTAAACTTTATAAGCTTTTACTCTAAACTTTCGCACGCATCACACCTACTTGTTTGTTACTTAGGTGATATGAAATGGGCGTCGAGACAAGTCTTGGGGGTTGGGGCAAATGTGAAACACCACCTCTTGCTATTTGTAGTTGACGAAAATGAGTTGAAAATTGGGACTACCCCACTTAAATCATCTAACTCTAATAAATAATTTCAAATAATGTTAAATGGCAATACAATACCTTCTTGAATTTCTTATAATTTTTTATCTTATCTTAAATTATAAGTAGATTTTAATTTTAAAATCATTTAAATTTGTTATTATCTAATTAAGTATTTATTTTATGCATTTAAAAGAGTAAATTACACTTTTTACATGTATGGGGTTTGAAATACTTTAGTGTTTTAAACCAACAAAACCTAACATTATATTCTCTCTAAAATTTGTTAGTTATTGCGTAAATGGAATCCTCATCCCGATAAAAAAGCCGATTCCAAAATCATCGCAAAGAAAATCAGCAACAACAAACGCGTCAGCAACAACAACCCGAAACAACTCAAATTATTAATCAACCCAAGTACTCCCATTACAGCAATACGAGGCTATCCCTATGTCACAAATATCACAAAATTTTAATGAGTGAAAACTCCTTGAAGACAACCTATCTAATGAAAGTAGGGACCTGTGCGATAAGAATCGCCGCAAGAAACGACAATCCACGAGAGAACGAACAAAAACGAAACAAAAACAAAATTAGGTGGCGTCAGCAAAAGTATGAGTGTTTTGTTTTGTTTTAAATACCCGATTTTTGGGAACAATCAACAAAGAGGTGAATTTTGTAAAGAGGTTTAACCTGTTTATTTTAATTATTAACTTGTTTTACATTACTAGTTTAATTTTATAATAAATTGTTTATTATTCACTTATTTATTCCAATTAAGGGGGCATCTGTTTTTTTTGGAAAAATTCTTTGAAATTTGTCTGCGGAGCACAGATCACGCGAAGACTTTTGATACTTGGACATAATGAAAGAAAATTAAGGAAGAGTGACCTAAACAACCATCGATTGTATTCTAAATGGAGAGATCTCACATATGATATGAAGAAATTCAATTGCATATACAATAACAAACATATGAATCGTAGACGGATTGGCGGCCAATTCTAGGCGTGGGAGATTGTTCACATCTACTTGGCATGAGTTGTTCCTCCTATGGGTTATCAATCGCAACCGTGAAAAGAAAGAATATGACTGAATCAGACAACTATACTATGTCTTTGGAAGCCGAATTTCCCAACATCGATTCTAATGTCGATGATGATGATATGTCAAATTATAATGAGCAGCAAAGACCAACCCGAAATGGTAAGAAACCGTACGGCTTGTAATCATCACATTATGAGCTAATAAACATGGTTTCCAAGCTCAATGCCTTTTTCTAAAGCCACCAAATCAAAGCATAGGACCCGGATTGTAGACGAGATGTTATGTCTTTCACAAGTAAATAACAAGTTCGGGTTGGATTAATAAGAAAACAACAAGAAGCATCGGAGGAATAACATAAACAAACGGACTTGAATTTATCTTAAAACATATGATCAATACATCGGATCCATGTAGAATGTGATGATATCAAATATCAGAGCGTTGATGATGAAATTTTTTAAATTTGTTTTAGTTTCTTTGTATTTTTAATATTTAACCAGTGAAATTTAACTTTAATTATATGTTGATTTTAAATTTAAATAAAATGATTTGGAATGTTTAGGAAAAATAGGATGTTCTATAATATTGGAAGATTGACTGATTGAGGAGTTCCGTCACCGTCCTGGGGAAATTCACAACTGGGAAAACCCTTTGACTCAACTTGGAGCATAACTCAACCTAAGAACCACATAGAGAAAAGTCAAGATGATACCACTAGGCTATAAGCCCATTAGTGACTATCATGCATAATATGGAGAGCTACTACTTTCTTGGATTGACTTTTGAAGTTAAAAAAAATATCAAACATAACTCTGTCATATTTTCGAACAGTTTGGTATTATATTATATAGGGAGAATTACATATATCCCCTTATTTTGAAACTTAATTACATATATACCTAACCCAAAACTTAAATTATATATTTCCCCAATCCATGTTATAGCAAAAAAACTTAAATTACATATATATATCCCCTTCAAAATGGGTATATATGTGAGTTTTTTAAGAGGATATATGTAATTATAATTTTATGTTGGGTACATACGTAATTAATAAAATTTATAGGGGGTATATGTAATTGCCCTTGCATGCTGGGTCCCCTAATCAAAGATCTCTTTCGATCTTCTACTCAAAAAGAGCCGTTGCAGCCGGCGGGACTGAAACAAGTGCAGAGATTCATTTTCACATCTCCTTCATTAATGGTGGTTGTTTCTCCGTGTCATAGCCACTGGTTCTTCACTAGATATTAAGTGGCACTAGTTATGAGACCTTTTGTATAAATTGATGGTATTGTACAACTGCACTCACTTGATTGACCTTCTAATTGTATACAGCTCAAATACGCTTTGATCATTGTTGCCGATCAACTACAAGTGATTCTCCAACGCATATCTAGTGGTTTGGCATCCCTCCAATTTATGTTTTTGAGGTGCGTGGTATTCTTTAAATTTTATCAAAATCTACCAGTCTGGGAGTCTGAAATAGGAAGAAGCGATTCACGTTGTAATAATAACGGTTTGTTGGTGCATTTGGATATGAAGGAATAAGGTAAATTTTCAATGGAACCACGCAAGACAAGGAAAATTTAAAAGGCACTTAAATTAACAAGTGTGTCATGTAATACATTGGGCCGGTAGACGGACTAATGAGATGCACGACCATCATGTCACGTAACACCTAGCTTTAATTGTGATTTTTTTTTTCTAATATAACTAGAGGCGGTATCAATTTACTAATTTTGTTTAGTTGAAAAAAATAATTTTAATTTTAAAGTTAATTGTCACATACTTTTTGCCAACTTGTACATTATCATCTTAGTTTGTCTTTATTAATCATATATCCCCGCCGAAAACATGACCACATCCTCCGTAGATACTCACCACCACAACCTTCATAGAAGCTGACAACTCATATCATCATTCACAACACACGTACTCTTTTTAACCTCTTAATCATCAAACCTTCAATCCTCTTTAATGGCCTCTTCAACTATCATTCTTCCAACCATTATAGTCTTATCAACGTTCATCGTCTTCTTCGTTCATGTTAAAGCAACCGATCACAAGAAACTCGATGATGAATCCGCCATTAATGTCACAAAACACTTCTCGTTTCCGGATTTCAGCTCCTCAAAAGCTGCTCATAATCTCATGCTGTTAGGTAGCTCCACAGTGGACGAAAAGGGGCGGGTTCAGATACCCGATACAAACCAGAAAGATGATGATCTCAAACACTTGGCGGGCCGGGCTATTTACGCTTATCCGGTTCGAGTTTTTGACCCGGTCACCCGAACCCCGGCTTCTTTTCAAACAACCTTTTCTTTTCAAATCGAAACGACACAATCGGGTGTGTCTTCTTTTGGTGGAAGTGGTTTTACGTTTATGTTTTCACCGGATGAGTTCACCGTGGGGCGACCCGGACCATGGCTAGGTATGCTAAACGACGCGTGTGATGAACAATATAAAGCCGTTGGGATCGAATTCGACACGCGAGAGAATGTCGAATTCGGGGACCCAAATGACAACCATATCGGGATTAATTTGGGTTCAATTGTATCCATAATCACGATTAATGTATCTGAGTTTGGTGTTAACTTGAAAGATGGTGAAGTACAGAGAGCTTGGATTAGTTACCATGGTCAAAACCGGCTTTTAGACATCCGATTGGGTTCAGACAGCCATGGTTATCCTGCGAAACCTGTTTTCTCCGACGAACTCGATATATCGGAGTTTTTAAACGAGTACATGTTTGTTGGATTCTCGGCTTCCACTGGAAACTTTACTCAGATTCATAACTTGATTTCATGGAATTTAACGTCGATCAGTCAAGCTTCTCTTCGCTTACCCTCACCGGAAACATGTGAAAACAAGATCATTACAAATGGTGGTGGCGGAGACAGTGGCAATTTGGACGGTTTCTTCATATTCATGTCAGTGGTTTTGCTAGCGGTTGTTGCTCTCGTTAGCTTATACTACAACCGCAAGCGAGGCCGGGATAAACCGAACGAGGCGGCTATGTTGTCAGTTGTGAAAGAACGGCCCCGCCCGCCAAACAAACCGCGACGGTTCACCATTACCGAGATCTCATCCGCTACTCGCGGTTTCGATGAATTGCACAAGTTGGCAAGTGATGAAAGAAGTGATGCATACAAGGGTACTTTGTTAAACGGGTGCCAAATGGTGGTGAAGCGGTTTTCGGTTAAGTGGTTCAAGAGTAATGGTGTTAACCGGCGACATGTGTGTAAGGAGATCAAAGCAATGAGCCGGTTGCGCCACCCGAACCTAGTGCCTATTAGAGGGTGGTGCTTTGATCACCAGGAGACCATGGTGGTTTACGATTATGTACCAAACGGTGTGTTAGACGACTGGCTTTATGGAATCGGTGTCTTACCATGGAGTCGGCGGCTCAAAGTGGTTCGAGACGTGGCTCAAGCATTGAACTACCTCCACGAACAAAAACTCGCTCATAAAAACGTGAAAACAAGTAGCGTGTTTATCGACGTTAGTGTTCGTGGCTTGGTTGGGGATTACGGGTTTGTGATGCCTGGTCCAGAGTCGAACCGGTTCGAGGAGGCGGTTAGTCAACATGTTGATGTTTTTGAATTTGGGGTGCTTCTATTGGAGGTGGTGGCGGGTCGAAACAGGTTCAAGACGAGGTCTGAGTCGAACCTTGAAAGTGAGGAGTTAGACATGGACCTGTTGCATTGGGGTTGGACCATGCATGAGATGAACGAGAAAGAAAAGGTTGTTGATGGTAGGATGGGTTCGGTGTTGATCATGGATCAGGCGGCTCGGGTTATTGAGATCGGGTTGTTGTGTACTCTAAAAGAGAAACCGAACATGTCAAACGTGATTGAGTATTTGAATTTTGAGGCGGAGATCCCTAAATTGCCACAAAGGCGGCCGATGGCTTTGCACCCTTATACTAGCACGACACAGCTTTGTGGTAATTCTTACATGTGTGCTTCTTTCAAGTGATTTATCTAAATTACATTACATGAACCCCTTTCTACTCTTATACGTTAATGTAATAGGACAATTGTGTATATCGATACTAATATACCTTTCTTTTGTCCTGGACATTTATCTTGTTTTCATATAAACTACTAGACTCATTGCAAACATGGTAGAAACATAGAGGTTGAAACATAAAGTAACTCAGAATTCACACTTCGAAAGGAAAACGTATTAAATTTGACTCCACTTGTTAATTTTTACCAAACTTTTTAGGGAAAAATTGTTTACCTCAAATGTACATAACCATTTTAAAAAACTTTTTACAAAGTTGAGTGGATAAAAGTAAATTTTTCAAAGTCTCGAGTCTTTCTCAAAACTGCATCTCTTTCAAAAAAAAGATACAGGTCAAGTTTAGTGTGTTTGTAACAAGCATGTATATGATATTGTGAAGCATCTCTTTGATTGTTGTTTGAATATATTTGATGAGATTTAATTAAGCATGATTGTCTAATGTAAATTCAATTGTTTTGAATAATAACCATGTATATGATAATGTGAACTGTGGTATGGCAAATATGATGTTATGTAAGAGAGCTTATAAGTAACTGGAAGCCATCCGAAGCGTTAAGAAACAAGACAGTCTAGTTTGCCAATTACAATATGTTGTATATATTTTTTAATTCTATTAGTTATGTCCGTGTGAGAATCATATTCTATCATTCTAAATTTTTTAATCTAAAGAAGTTTTGAAAAAAATCCGAAATTGTTTGGTTTTAAAATATTAAACAAGTGAAAAGGGGAAACTCAAGTATCGACTATGGGTGCAAAGTCACAAATGATGAAGTGAATCTCATAATAAAGCACTGAAGCAATCAAAAGTATGGTACAAAGTAAAATATAGCCTCTTAAAAGTTAAAAGAAGAAAATTCTAACTGGAAAATCATGGCCTTGCTAGAATAGCCAAAATCTCAAGTATTAGTGGCCCTTGTGTAGATTTGTTGGCTAGAATGAGCAGATACCATCCTGATAGCACCTCTTGCCATTAAATCCTTAATCGCCTTTCTCGCCAATGAACCGTTAATCTAAAAAAAAAAGATCAACTTTAGAACATGTATACTAAAAAAACATATAGCATAATTCACCAAAAAAGAATATACTGGTTAGTAATAGTACCCTCAATCTGTCAGACAAGATGGACGGAGTGATGAGTTTGAATTTAGGAGCTTCGGAAAGAAGTTTGTCATAAGTCGCCTTGTCAAACAGAACCATGTTGTTCACTTTCTCCTTTTGCTTTCCCTTGCTCCACTTCTGCAAATCAATTACAAAACTATCTTTCAGCTTCATTAATAGTATAGAAAACATAATTAAAGATGTTTAAGCTTCATTCATGCCATAAGAGCTTGCATACGCAATCTTGAAACTTCATTTATAGCCTAATTAACTTGTGCTCTTTAAGCCTCAATTAAACACTCAAAGTAACAATTTTTAGGGTTTACATAGCATAAAGCTTCAAATGTGCAATCTTTAAGCATCATTTAAAGGATCAAACACTCTAGTGAACAATCTTTAAGCTTCATTTCAACATAAAACACTGAAACTGCAATCTTTAGACTTTACTAGTGTTGACACCCACCAAAATTAATCGCCCAAAATTTTAAATTTATGATTTTTCATGCCTCCCTAAGAACATAAAGCAGAGAAGTCCAACTATCAACATTTCTTTAGCAACTGAATTTGAATCATATTTTCTACTAACCAAATTTTACAAGATTCCATTTAATGATGCGATTTCCATTTCACCTTTCATAGAGATCCGAGTATTCCGTAAGATAAACACGGTAAGATACTGGTTTTGATCAACCCAAAGACACTCCAAACTACGAAACAGAATCAACGTTTCTCAAGGTGTGATTAATAATCAGGTCTAAAACAAAATATCAAGCTCAAAACTCACAATGTTCAATCGATTTCATCAATTCGATTATGGAAACCCTAACAAAAATAGGCTATAAATTACACAACTATAGGAAATTGTGAAAAATCGAGTAATGACCTTCTTTTTCTGCTTTCCGCCGCCAGATTTGGCCGGCTTCGATGACGGTGGTGGAGCTTTCTCCTTCTTTGGCGCCTAAAGAAACAAAGAACCATAAAACATAAGAAATAGTATAAATAATACAAATCGCACACAAAAAGAGAATCATCAACGGATTTGTGGATTTGATTGTTGTATTAATCTTACCATGATGCTTGAAGATGAAGTCTGGTTCGGCTAGGGTTTGTGAACAAGACGACAGTCAGGCGCGAGATTGCATTTATATATCTGAGCTAGGGTTTTGGGTAAGATGGTAACTGAAACTGGGTCGGACCACATATTATTCCGGTCACGAACTGCCCCGGTTCGGCCCGTCCCAACTCCCAACCCAACTCAATCAATCTCACATTCTCACCCAATTTCAATACTCATTCAGTCATTCATAGTCCAATCAACCCAATTGTTTATTAATAAATATGATTCATTATTATTACTATTTATATTAATATTTTATAATATTAAAAAGAATTTTAGCTGTTGAAAAACTTGAAGTTTATTTTAATACAAATAAATTATTCATTTTAAATACAAATAGCAACAACACTAAGAAAACCCATCAAGATTTTTCCGAATTAGTTGTAAGATTGTTCAAATCAATGATAAAATTGTCAAAAAAGGAGGTTTTAACTTTTAACATTCCTTTCCCTAGAAAGCAAAACATAAAAGTGAGGAAATCACAACTCAGTCGTATGAATATATGGCTTTCACCACTTATATCAACGGGATAAATTAGCAACACAGGTTGTTGACGACTTCAATTGTATCATGCTTCATTAAGACACCTTCAACAAGTAGTTGAGAGAAACAGATGTCAGAAACAGAAGCCCAATGTTACTACGACTGAATAATGCCACGGAAACGCAATCAAATTATTGGTAAAAGAGATTGGATTGACTTGCTGATCATTGTGAATCGCTATATTATCAAACAAGTTGGGAGGTGTTGGGTGTACGCATGTTTAAAGTTTTACGATTCTTAGGGGGCTAGACCCCTAATCAATGGGGGTTCCAAGAAGGCAACGTCCCTTTGGTTAAATTCGGGGCAGTGCCCCTGATAGCAATGTTCAAGAGGCGGGGTGTCACACCCCGGCCGGAGGCGGAATTAACGCCGGGGCGCGACCACCGAGGGGGTACGTGTGTACAGACTGTTCATAAGCTCATGATCAACTATTAAGTTTCATAGATTAACATCAATATTAATTGTCATACAAAATAC
>WOUH02000041.1:2759585-2777628 GCA_009936405.2 Stevia rebaudiana | reverse complement strand
ACCAGCTTCATTTATTTCAAAATTTGGTAGTTCACCAACACATTTAACTCTTAATCTATCAGCCTCATCTTTCACAAATTTCAAATTCCTTCTAGTTTCAACAGAATGTGAGTAAATGAGATCCTTTACTTCTTGTTTAGTTCCAAATACTTGTCCAACATAAAAACTTTTAGAAATTTTTTCATTTTCCTTTCTTAAGGATTTCAACTTCCTTTTCCTAACAATACCAATAACATCATCTGTCTCACTCCCACTATCAAAGATTTCATTATCCAAAACCTCTTCATCAAAATCTTCAAAGATTTCAAGTTCGTCTTCATCAACATTAGCCGTATAATCTCTCATATCTACTTCTACGTCATGTATATCATCAGTAACAAAATCATCATCATCATCGGAATCAAATACATCTACAATTTGGAATTCGGTAGAAAAAGTTAGAATATTAAACATACATAAGCAATCAATTGAGAAAAAACGTACCATAAAGATCGCAGATGTCATAATCATCATTATCCATTCGAATACTCAACATCGATAACTCTGAGTTCCGTTTTTTTTTGGAACGATTCGTGCTTCTGAAGGTTTACAGTATGACGATTTTAGGGTTTAATCGATCGTGAAGGTTTAATCGATCGAGAAGGTTTAATCGATCTGAAGGTTTAATCGATCGTGAAGGTTCAAGCGAGTGAGAAGTGAGTTCGAAGATTAGGTTTTGAAACACGATCCAGGTTTAATCACGTCTGAATGAGGGTTAATTGCCAAAATACCCTCACGTGAGAAACACGTGAGGGGGAGTTAACAGATGTTTTAACGGAAGTGAAATAAAGGTTGGAATTGATACAATCTAGGTTACTTAAAGGTTGTTTGGTGTAATTAAGAAACTTAAAGGTTGAAAACTGTAACAAGCTATAAACATAAAGGTTGAATTGTGTAATTTTGTCTTAAACTTTTGGTTTCTTTAAACATGGTAGCGATCATTTGGATGACTGTACTGATTATTACTCTCAATAAGATGGATCCTTTTTTATATTGGCAGTAAATTGTTGCTGTTGAATATTTGTTTAGGAACCATCTTTTAAGCATTGTAAAAAAAAGGCATCATTAAGATCCAAAATTTTCAATTGTTTTAATGAAGTTGGAGTTTTCGCTATTGCTCTTTCTGTGTTTTGGTTTGGGAAATTTAGAGCCTTTTTTTTTATACTTTATGATAAGTATTTTATGCATCTAAGGACACTACTTGAGTCAACATGTGAGATTAGCGTTGATATCAGAAATCTAACATTAACTGAGAACAATGTTCAAACAGTTGATACAAAAGCTGTATATCTCCATCCGTGGTGTAATTAATTATAAAACTAATTCAAATTCGAGAAGTTGAATGACTAAAATTATGTTCATCTGTGTATTTTTTTGTGTGATTTTTAGAAATAAAGAAAATACAAAAAGAAAAAGGTTGAACCAGAACTCTTTATTTATAGCAGTACAGTAACATATGCCTCTAACTTCAAACCTTTGTTCGTTCCAAAATTGTGATCTAATAATAACATTCTTTCTTTCTAACTACAACAATACAATACTTGACAACACACACTCCAAATGTTTATTATCATTTCTTCCTGTTCTTGCTTTTCATAACTCTTACTATCCTCCTGTTTGACTTTTCACCACCAGTGGACCCCAATGAAAAACTCCCGCCTCCTGCATTGAACTCCACACTCGATGACTGAAACGGGTTCTGACCTGGCGCTGCACCTTGGTTCCCTTGACCACCAAATGAAAAAGGAACCCCCGGGGTCGGGGCAGGTGCACCAAACATGAACCCAGGTGCACCCACGGGAGCTTGACCAAACGGAGAAACAGGACTCTGAGTTTGCATTGAATCCTCAGCCATACTGTCTTCCATCTGATCATTATTATTATTATTATTACTATTAATGGGTGATGTGGCTCCAAACACGGGAGTTGAGCTTCCAAAAACAGATGAGTTGGAAGCATTGGCAGTTGCAAATGAAGACGCGGGTGTAGGCGATGCCCCAAAAGTGAAGGTTGAAGATGATGGAGAAGAAGTAAATGTAGAACCGAATCCGGAAGAAGTTTGGGGTTGTTGCCAGGTGGAACCGAATATTGAAGTGGTGGGTCCGCTACCAGATTTGGTGTCTGGAGTGGGACCCACACCAAAACTTGATGATGATCCGAAAGCAGGAGTGGAGGATCCAAAAAGAGCAGTGGTGGAAGATGCATTGGTGGTTGCTTGAAATCCGTTGCTGATATTGTAGAAAGACCCTTGTGACTGAGAAGCAGGGGCTGAAGTAGTAGCTGCTGCTGCTGAAGAACCAAAACTAAAGAGCCCACTTCCGGTGGTGGCGGTAGTTGAAGCTGCTGCCGGATCACTGAAACCAAAAAGGCCATTTCCGCTGGTGGTCGAAGTTGGTGCTGCTGGAGAACTGAAGCCAAAAGGGCTACTTGTGGTGGCTGCTGCGGGAGAGCTAAAGCCAAAGAGGCCACTAGCGGTGGTGGTGGTGGTTGTTGAAGAAGCTGCTGCTGCTGCCGGAGAACTGAAACCAAAGAGGCCACTTGCGGTGGTGGTGGTGGTGGTGGTGGTGGCGGTGGTTGAAGTAGCAGCTGCTGGAGAACTGAAGCCAAATAGACCACTTCCGGTGGCGGGGGCGGTTGAAGTAGGTGCTGCCGCCGAGCTGAAGCCAAACAGACCACTTCCGGTGGTGGGGATGGTAGTGGTTGAAGTAGCTGCTGCTGCTGAGGAGCTGAACCCAAAGAGGCCACTTGCAGCGGTGGTGGTGGTGTTGGCGGTAGTTGAAGCTGCTGCTGATGGAAAACTGAAGCCAGAAAGGCCACTTGCGGCGGCGGCAGTCGTGGTTGAAGTAGCTGCGGGAGAACCGAAGCTAAAAAGGCCACTTCCAGTAGTGGTTGAAGTAACTGCTGCTGTAGAACTGAAGCCAAAGGGACCACTTCCGGTGGCGGTGGTGATGGTTGAAGTAGCTGCCGCCGGAGAACTACAGCCAAAAAGGCCACTTTCGGTGGTGGCGGCGGCAAAAGGTAAGATGGTGCTAGTGTTCCCGGTTTCCGCCACTGAAGTGGTTGGTGTTGAAGTAGCAGACCCAAAAGTAAAAGCTTGAGGTGACACAGAAGTAGAGAAAATAGCAGCAGGTGCAGTGGCGGTTGTGGCGGTGGTTGTGGCGGAAGATGAAAAAGGAGGCAATGAAGGAGGGGGTGTTGTGTTGTTGATAGATGTGCCAAAAGAGAATATACCATTACCCTTTGTTGGTGTAACAGCAGCAGAAAATATAGATTCTGATTTCCCATTTGCATCCTTGTTGGAAACTGAAAACTTTACATCGTCATTCTTTGTAGCTGAATTCAACAAACTGCACAAACACAATAACTATGAGAAATCCTCCATAGATATATATATATCTTGTAACTTCAATTTCAGTGATTAACTAAAAAAAATAAGTTGAGTTGTAGAAAAAAATGACTGTTCAAACCTGGTTGACTCGATTTCTTTAGGATCTGAACCAGCATTCGGTTTAATTTGTGAAGTTACATTAGCAGAATACGAGAATGGTGACACCTTTACCGGAGAAATTTTTTCCATTTGCAAAGTCGGTTGTGAAGACTCACTTGTTTGTTTGGTTGTAACTACTGGAGATGATTCAGGGATCTTAAACCCTAATCCTTGCTGACTAACAGATCCAAAATCAGATATATTATTTTCACCTTTTTTCAACTCAACCCGTTCTTCAACTTTAGAAACCTCAGGTTTTTTATATTCGACTAATTCCGGCTCTTTGGAAACCTCCAGTAACGCTGGTGTGGTTTTGATGATGTCAGCAGCAGAGGTCTCAGGTTTATTACTTTCCACCAATGGCAACGACGCATGCCCATTATCATGAATATCATCATCATCATCGTCATCCATCTCAAAGAAATCATCAGGTGCACTCATTTGAAAAGCATGTTTCTTCTGAGGTTCTTCTGTAACCTTTGAGGGTAAATCAGTAATTGGTGATTTACCTTTCAAACTATAATCTGTCCTCATATCACCGTTGACCATGTTATGAGATACAGAAGACTTCCTTGAACCACTTTCTTCAGTCTTGTCTTTGCTTTGCAAAGTCAACTCTGGTTTCTGAAAGTTAGTTAAGAATTTAGGTGAATCCACTTTGTCCAAACTTCTAAGAGCTTGACCATGAAGCATATCTAAACTCAGTTTATTTGGCGATTTCTCTCTCATTCCACCAAGTGTTGATACTGAACCTTTTTCATTCGGGCTCGGTTTGTCAAGATGTTGCAATATTTTGTCGGCGGTTTGAGTCGATTTTGTGGGAACAGAAGCATAGTTTGGGACTTTTGGTTCGGGTTCGTTTGTTAAAAGCAGTTTCTGACCCGCATAATCTGGTGATTGTTGAAAAACAGGGTCTCCAAGTTCTTTTTTATCTCTTTGTGATAAAAGATTAGCTTTTTGTCGGATCCTACGAAGCGGGCCACCAGATCCGATATCATCATCTAGTACTGAGCTTCTACGTTTTAAAGCCTGATGAAAAACAGTTGGAAATAATATTATTTAAATAAAGAAATATTCGAAAGTTAAAACATGCATTAACAAACTGTGGTTCAATAATCAGATTTCTATTGGGGGGGTTAAAAAGTACAAACTATCACAAAAGGCTTAAACTTTTAAAAAGCTTTAATTAAGAGGAATTTTGTAAGTTGACCAGTTTCAGGTGACACATCAAAAAAAGGTCAACAAAGTCAAAGTTACTGATATCATTTTGACCAGATAACAAGATCAGATTACCCTAAACCAAATTCTTTAAAAGTTTGAGTCTTTATATAAATGAAAACCAAATGTGTTAATAAAAAAATCAGACGAGTAACCCAATTCTATAATGTAAGAAATTACAAAAATACCATTTTCCTTTCATGCCCTTGAGAAGATGTCAATGAAGCACCATGACCATAATCTGACTTGACCAACTGAATATTATTATATAAGCATAAATAAGTTCCACTTCAACAATATTGAAAATTAAGTTCAATAGAGAAAAGTAAATCAAGCAAACCTGTTGGCTAAAAGTTGATGGACTTCTGGAATACGGTGTGCGAGCCATGGTGTACATTGCAGATCTGCCTCGAGATCTTGGTGTCACTAAACCATTTTCAAGATTCTTTAAACTGTTTGAAGTCTTTTGAACCATTGGTGTGATTGGTGTTCTTGGAAACAGATTTGAATCTGGTCTAGTTGCTTGACTGGTTGGTCTAGATCCCATGTAATGTTTCGCCAGCTCAGCAGGTGAAGCAATCTCCTCCGCAACCACCTAACAATAATATATTGTTTATGCATATAAGGATGTTAAAGAATATGATACAAACGCATCTTCCTAAATATGGAATGAAAACAGTTACAGAAACCGACATGAACAGATTACTTACTCTTGAGTTAACAACAGGAGTTGAAATAGAAGCATGAAAGTTATCCCTCTTATCTCCAAGTTTTTCCAGTGAGTCATCAGAAGGTGACTCGGTGGTTTTTGAATGCAATAGTGAAGTCAATCGTTCGATTTCCGACCTATTGATGGTGATAACAAACACATAGACAGTTAAGATAACAAATATTAAAAGATGCCATTTATGTCCAATTATCACTTTCAACGAATAATTCACTAATTTGTTTTATATTAAATTTGAATAATGAACTGCTGCATACCCCCATCAACAGCAATAAATAATAATAAATGGATCTAATGAAGAAAGTGTTGTTCTCATGCTTCAAACCATAAAAATTATACAGTGTAATACCATAGGGTTGAAAAGACGTTATTTTATCTTATAAAAAGAGTATACAAATAACAACGTAGGAATGTTTTAAAAGAAAAACCTACCTACTAAAAGTTTTTTGTTGCAACATGAGTTCAAGCTCTGATATCCCAGTGGCATCAGAAATGCTAGCAGAATTACCATTTCCCCCTTCTTTATGAAGAACATTCTGGGGTTCTTCATTGATCTCTGGTCACATAAAAGTCATTGTAATGTCATGTAAAGCATAAAACAAAAATTCACATAAAGTAATACTACAAAAACCATTAAAACATCTAAGATTTCACACACACACACACATTTACATAAAGTCTTGTCTATCATCGTGCATAGCTTAATGGAAGAAAAAAAGAGGAATTCAAGTGTGTTTGATTGGGGGGTTAAAGAATGAGGGAATGAAAAAGTGAAGGGTGTTTAATTTAAAGGGTATGACCAAAACGAATCTACAGACTAGAGGTAAGAATATGACGTATGATACAATCAGAAACTAGCAAATTTCAACAGTCAAATTAACCCCAAAGCAATTGAAAAATGCAGTAATCAGATATCAGCAAAACGAAACTAAAACCTAACTGGAGGCCCTATAATCTAGTAAAAGAAACAAGTTTGTACAACCAAAAGCTAACAAATTGTAAAACATTGCAGCAATCAGCCAATACAAATGAGAAAAACATAACATAAACTACACCAATTCACAAACCCCTGCAAAAACTATAAAAAAGCATACATATACCCCAAAATAAATCAACACCAAATAAAGCCAAAGAAACAACGAATTGCGAAAATCAATGTACTTGAAATCAAAAGTGGTGAACCTGGCGGCCCTAAAGATAGGGGAAGAAGACTCTTGCGAAAAACATCAAATAGCCTATGAGCACCGGCGGAAATCAATCTAGAAGCTGGGTCCACAAGCTTTTTCAGCATGCTAGGTTTGTTGTTTCGGACCGCTGTAGGAGGCCGGGCATAGGGTGTCGCCGGAGTACTACGCCGGAAAGGCCTCTTCCGGAACTTGCCTCCGGCTCCGGCGTTTTCGTACGGAGCACTTCCATCGCCGGCCGTCGCCATAGGGGAAGCTGGAGCTGCTGAATATGAATTACGTAGAAAGAGAAACTGAACGGTGGAGGGAGAAGGAAGAAATGGGAAATTAGGGCTTTTATTTGCCCAAATATTAGGGCTTATGGAATTATTAAAACTACATGTTCAAGTTTATAGATATCCTTTTTGGTAAAAGAAATGTATGCATGAATTGTATTTTCTTATAATCATTTTAATAACACTTGTATAAATACCAAATATTAATGGATAAACTTTTAATTAATACTACTTTGATTAATCCACACTGTTGTTTAAGCTACCGGAACCGGTTTATGGTTGTAAAAAAAACCACGGTCTCTAATCAATTTAGAGATTTTTAGGAAAACCGATTATTTTAAACCAGTTTTACCAATTAAGTATTAACCACCGGTTAAACAGTCTAGAAATAAACTTAACAACTATTAGATCATTTAACCGGTTCTGTTATTATATTAGTTAACCAGTTATTGACCAAAGCGGTTTTTCGAAATAAAAAACGCTTTGTGCACCTCTAGTTTAAATGGTCAATAGAACAAAGTTCTGCTTAAAAGAATGGTTTTTGACTTTTTTCAAAACCCGTTAACCGGTTTGTGCGCCTCTAGTTTAAGCCCCCTCCTTTTTTTGTCTCCTTATATTTATTGTGTGGTTGTACCAGTTTAGATCAAATCATGACTGAAATCAAACTATCAAATTTTGAAATTGGTTCAAACGAAAACGCTATCAACGGTTTGCCTTGAGCTTGATTTTACTCGATGGTTTTAGCGTGCCTTTATACAAAATGCATAAAGGATAAAATTTACAAAGTCTCCAGAATACTTAAAACAATGTATCAAACAAATTGTCTGGACATACATAAAATAAAACGTCAAGACTAACTAGGTATCTATATAACTAAAAATAAAAAATGATTGGCAAACACATAAGAAAATGCACCGAGTATTTGAATATTATACAAAACTCACATATTACAAATGATACATGTAATGATCAAGAACAAGGTTTAGACTTAAAGATTAGAGGCCAAATTTCCACATTAAGAGTAGAGATTAGGTAAGTGTTAAAATAAATGAAATAAATAAATAAAAATTCAAGTTTTGATGAGATAAATCTCAAGAGCTTTCTTAGATGAATCATCTAACCCAGGTGCAGTCAACAGATGAACTACCAAACTTGTTGTGTATGCATTTGCAGAAAAACCACAATCATTCATTGTTTTAAGCATTGAAACCGCCTTCAATGTTTCCATGTTCAAAGGAAATCTTTGAACCATTATATTATAAGTAACATCATTTGGCGAGCAACCGTTGTCAGTCATCTTAACAAGCAACTCGCTTGCCTCATTAAGTTTTCCCCATTTACAAAATCCATTAATCATAATATTGTATGTTCTAACATTAGGTCATAAACCTCTAGCATCAAGTCCCGATAATAACTTAATCGCTTCATCAAGTTTCCCATCTTTACACAAACCATCAATAAAACAATTGCAAGTGACAATATCAGGTATCACCCTTATAGTAACACCATCAAGGTTTTCAAATAACGCTATCGCCTCGTTTAATCTCTTATGCTTACACAATGAATCTATCAACGCGCTAAAAAATAACTATATTCGCATCTAAACCATAACCTTTCATCTCATTGAGACGTATAAACGCTTCTATGAGTCTCCCAACACGACATAAACCACTCATGAGAGTACTATAGGTTACAACATTAGGAATAATCCCATACTTTGGCAGATTTTTAAAAGTACTCAAAGCGTCATCAAGATTTTTACTCTTACAATACCCGTTAATTAAAGTATTATAACTTATAACACACGGTTCACAATTGTGGGTCACCATAAAATCTAACAAATTTCTAGCTTCGTCTACCCTATTAATCAAACAATGACCATCCATTAATGTGTTGAAAGTAACTGAATTAGGCGACTCACCTTCTTTGATCATAACTGCAAGCAGATTGTGTGCTTCTTTTGCTTTACCTTCTTTACAAAGCGCATCGATTATTATGTTAATGTTTTTACATTGCGTGTGATCTTTCGAGCAAACATATCTTGTAACAATCTCTTGGTTTCAACCCATAATTCGGTGTTACATATGCCTTGAATCAAACAGTTGTAAGTTATGACACTTGGCATTATTCCTCTCTCAATCAACTTATCGAATAATTTCAACGCCTCGTTTACTAGTCTATCTTTGCAGAGATTGTCTATGATTATACTGTATGCAATGATTCCGGGTGGAGAAACACCATCTTTTTGAGCAAGATGACAGCAGCAGAAGTGTTTCCCAGCTTACACAACCCATTAATCAACGTGTTATAACTATATTCATTAGGAACAAACCCATTTTTTACAATTTGGTCAAAAAAGGTAACTGCTTGATGGATTTTATCTTCACCGCATTACCCTCGAATGATCGGATTGAAAATAGGGGGATCTAACAGGTAACCCAGCTTTATAACACTCCCTAATGCAGAAAATCCAAAACCCACTTGATTTAAGTGGCAAAAACAGTTAATTGCGATGCTAAACACACAATTATCAGGGTTCACCAAAGGGTTGGTACCTAAGAAGCCTAATCGATTAATCATGGAGATAGCAGTGGAATAATCCTTTTGTTTGACCAAAGAGTTTAATATTTTGGTAAAATTGTGAACTGATGGAAGAGGTCTTCTTTGAAGCATTTGATCAAACACCTGCAATGCATCACCTAGAGGTGAACAAGACTTTTTTGGACTATCTTTAGAATTTCTTGAAGAATAAAAAACAAAATTTTGACCAAGATTTGAGTAAAAGGCACAAGAACAATGACGGGAATCACCAAATTTAGGGAGTGAGATAGGAAGCAACAATAGCTGGTTTCCTCATTATCAAAGATCAGGAAACTCACAGGGTTGAGTTGTTAAACACTTAAACAAGTTTGAGCATTACTTAAAAGCAGGTCAATGGTACACACTGATCGAAGGAGTAAAAAGGTCAACTTGGCTCGTAAGGAGCGATCGCAATATGAAGGACTAACGAAAAACCCCTCTGGTTTTTAACTATTTAATAATGAGCTTAAGTCAAAAGCACATACCAAAAGTAACTTCGTTAAAGCCCTACTCATCTTCAAATTATTGGGTAATAATATGTAATTTTAACTTCAAGTTATGTTCTCATCCCTTATAAACCCCAACCACCCCTACATTTGAGGATTTGATAAGGTATCGCATATTTAAAGGATGAGATTGATTAATAAGTTTCAGCTTCATTCCGACATTCTTATCTATTTTATGTTATTTTATTTCTTAGTCACTCATCTACTTTAACATATTCGGCTAAACATCTATAAGCATCAAGTATTAGGAGCTTTCGTATTGTTGGATTGATAATCATGTACACTTGTTCTTTGCAAGTTATCGTTTTATAAACTCAAGGCTTAAATCATACATGCAAAAGAACATAAAATCTTTGTATTGTTTCACTCTTTGTTTATAAATATGATCAAGTTTCACTCTTTGTTCGTGAATAGTGAGTTTGTACCAGTCTTGAAGCAAGTAACTTCGACAATATATTGAATACTACTTGAAAAAAATCAAGCAAACGAAAATTATTGATTACCAACGAGCTAAAATATATGAAAGATGAAGATACTGGCCGAGACACAGCTCATCAACCTTATTATTTCCAAATGAGAATTATTAATAAGTCAGATAAATAAACACATATCTAGTAAAAAAAGGAAGACATTATTGCAGCATATTTTTATTGTCAAAGTAGATATACTAAAGTACATATATCTCTTGATATAAACCACACAACAACGTTAATATGAGTTCAACTTTCTGTATCCATGTTAAACACGGTCGCCCCTTAATGTCACTGGTAGATCTCATGGGGGTAATCGTCCCCGTCCGGGCCTATGATGACATATTGAAAATGTGTCATATAGGTACTCGTTAAATAAATTTGTATGTAAACGTATCATTGTAATAGTTTGAATGCATCACAAACATTGAAGAGGTTTCAAATCTTTGCAAGTTAAAGGTTGGATGAAATTTGGTGGAATAAAAATTTGTTGTTAAAAAAAAATCTTATAACCGCTTCAATTGTAATTATTGAAATAGGGGGATGAGCGACCTACGTCACCCTAGCATTGATTGTATTTTTCTTATTTGATCCCCTTTTGTAGTCGTGTTTGTGAAAGTATAATCTCTTTTAGCAAGTGCGAAATTATGATAGTTTTACTCGGTGATCTTGAAAATTAGAAGATGAGCAAACAAGAGAATAAGATAAACGTTTCTAGCATGAAAATGAAAAACAAAAAAAATTATATAAAAGAAGCACAACTGGTTTTGATTTTACCGTGAAACATAACGTTTTTTGTTCGTGTCTCTCGTGTCGCATAAATCGTCACCCCAACATCTCCAACCGCCCCAAATAATGACACGATCCGGTTTGTTATCTGTTCCTGCTTGGAGAACTGTGGCTATAGAAGAAATGGTGACGACTGCAAACAATATAACCAAGAAGAACACAATGACACACTTTAATCTCATCTTTAATTATCGATCACACAATGAGATTATTGAGATGTATAGTTTTTGTTAGCATGTGTGCATGTGTTTTTATATATACATCTTTTGAAAGACTTCGATTTTTGGAAAGTCTTTTTCTTTTGTTTATACATACATATTTGAATCTTTCAAACCCCATTATTTTAAACCATGTTGATATATATATAGTTAAAATATGATATTGAATTGACACTTGGTGTTCTTTTCTCTCATTTTCACTTAATTTTGATTTATTTTGATAAATTTAGTTTGAAGATTTGATCTTCCATGTCGATGCGTATTTAATCAAGAAAAAATTCATTCAAGCTGCACCGATTATTACTTAATATGATAATTATAAGCAAAAGACATTACTTACATTTAAGAAATTGAAGTCTAACAATAGCTTAAGGATTGCTAACAACGCTTTCCATATTAATTACATGTCAAACAACGCCATGTTCAAATTCCTTGTAAAATAAGTTTAAAGTAATTAAAGCCACTAGATTTACGAAATTAATGCATCGTGTGAGATGCGGACATATAATGTATAATTGTATATATGTGTGACCGCTCGAGGGCAAAAGAAGTTGGACTAATTTTAACTATTTTTGTGAAAATACATTAAAAGCGTTGAGTTGGTCATTAAAATAAACGGTTAATCAGACATCATGAGTTTGGGTTTCATTGAAAGCAACCTCTCAAACTCTACGGGGTAGATGTAAGACTGTATACATCTTACTCTCCTAAAAGTCTAAAACTCTGTCTTTTGGTGTGATATACTGAATACAGTGATGATGATAATGATTGATTTACGAGATCAAAATTTTAAAGAAAAAATGGTTAGATGTTATCGAGTAAGATTGAGGAAATTACAAGGGATGAGATCCATGTTAGATCTATTGAATAATATTTAAGCCCATATGGACCATTTACCAAGGGTCAAAACTCACAACTCACGTTCACGTGTACTATGAGATCCATATTGTGTGCGAATGACGATGCTTACGTACACGGTTTGACTTACGAGTTACGAGTAAAATTTTCTTTAACAACCAATGGCAAAGGAATTAACCTCAAAGTAATGTTCCAAGGGGTAGTTGGAAATGGGTTGTCCATTGGGTTCTGGAACGACTTGTGGGTCAGCGAGTTACCCATGTGTTTTAAATCTCCCAACCTCTTTAAGTTAGAGTAAACTAAAAATTGCAAAGTACATGACATGCTAAGTATGATGAATTTTGAGTTGCATATTAATTGGAATTGGAAATGAAGTGTATCGTTGCTTGGAGATTGAGAAATGAAGTGTGTTTAATAGTGGTAGCCTGTCTATCAACAAGTTGGTGGAGGATGTCAAGCAACTCGGGTTTCAATGAATCAAAAGTCCCGCGAAACTAACAACCCTCAATTGGAAGGACTGGAGAGAATTTAATTTGACATGTAATGGTATTAGTTTTCTTATATGGTGTACCTTGTATAGTTGTATCTGGTATCTTACTAGATAAAGTTTTTATTTCTATATATATATATTCTTTTGCTTAAATCATTAGTTTATATTAAAAGTGATGATAGTTTTCTATAATTTTCTTTCATATTGGCCACAAAAGATTTTGTTTTTTAAATTTTGAACAAAATTAATACAAAAAAAAATGATATCAGTTTTGTTCGCTGAAGATTGGATGGGTGGAATACTCCGATGGATCTTTTTGTTTTTGTTACATATAAAAGGTGTTTATTTTTTTATGTAGTTGTTTATGTTTTACATGTGTTTAGATTTTTCTATTATTTGCATATTAGTTTCTTGGAGTAAAACACTTTTGTCTGTGAACCTCATACTTGTTGTCCAAAACTAACCGGACGAATAAACCGACAAAACCGAACCAAGCAAAAAAGAACCATTTATTTTCATTATGTAAATATATTTTAATTCAGTAATATAAAGAAAGTGAGTTCATAAACAAATACACTCGATATATGTTAAAAGTGAAAAAAATATATAAAAAAAATGGATTGAATAAAAGAATCAACTACAGATTTCGTCCTTTAAATATTGATACTATAGATTTTGTCTTTCAAAAACTAATATTATAGTTTTTGCTCTTTTGTAATATAGACATTTCACTTTCAAGCTAACATAAAAGGTAAAAATTGGTAGAAAGACTTATCATGTATTTCATGTGCAAACTTTAGAAAAAAAAATTAGTAATAGTAATTATTAAAACTAAAAGCACCAATAAGAAGTTAGTATATTTTGAAAGAAAATAATCACTAAAATTTTATTCAAGAAGAGGGCCGAAAAAGATTCGAATTATACTCTCTCTCTTTAGCCCACACAAAACAGCCCATCAGCTCTTATCCCTTAATCAATCATCTCCGTCGAAATACTTCCGAATAAAATAAAAATAAAAACCCTAGTCTCACAAATAAAGAATTTTGGTCACCGGAGATTTGATCACAAAAACGCCGCCCGACTAGTCTGAGTCTCGGACTCTCGGCCTTGTCTCCGGCGAATCTCGGCTCTGAGTTTCGGCTTTTACGGGCTTGATTTCAGCCGAGTTAAGGTAATTTATAATCAGATTTTTTTTTTCGTAGATTGGTTTATTAGTAGCCGATGTTACTAATTATTTGAACTCTTCGTTGAATTTTACACTTGATTGGGGTCTATGTAGAATGTCAATTTGGATTGGGTTTTTTTGATGCTACCATGCTAGTGATGCTACTGTTATGATAAAATTGCTCATTTTTTTATGGTCATTTTGATAAGACACAATCATTCAAAATTTAGGGGTGTTCAGAAAAACCGTAAACCGTTTAAAACCGATAACCAAAACGTATCCATAACCGAAAAAAACCGAATCGAAAATTAAATTCGGTTTTCGGTTTGGTTTCTAACTGTAACCGAATTTCAAATTCGGTTTACAGTTCGGTTAATGGTTTCACATTTTTAAAGATTTCGGTTAATTCGGTTTATTCGGTTTAACCAAATATTTATAAAAATAAATTTTTATTATCAATATATTAAGTGTTTAAAACCCCATCTTTTCATAAACTTCAAAATATCAGATTATCAGTCGCTTTATTCTAAGCCTAATCCCCAACTTACAATCGCCATTCCATAGTTCATCCTCGTCGTCTTTGAGTCGTCGATAGTTGCTAGCTCCGGCGAGTCGGCGACTGCTTCTTCCGAGTTCCGACCGTGCGCTGCTTCTCCCGACCGTTGTGTGCTGCTTCTTGTAAGTCATTCTTGCTTCATCTTACTTTCTAATGATTCTTTCTTGCTGCTTCTTACGAATTCCTTGTATTTTAACTTTTTACATAATGATGTTCACTCAAAATTGGATCTTGCTGCTTCTTCCGAGTTCTGAAATTTTGTGGATGCTATCTGATTTGCTTGACTTGTCAAAATTGGTCACATAATTATTTTGTTCACAGATTTCTCTCATATTTGTTAAAAAACAAGATTTCTTTTGTACTAGTTTAGGTTGGATCTTCAAATTAAGTTTGAGTGCCAAAGGTCTGTTCAATTGGAATTTTTGTGCTACGTGGTTTACAACTGACATATTAAAATGTATATGATATTTGAGTGCTACTTCTTGTATGAGTACCTGAATGTTTTCAACTATTTACAACAAGAGCATATGCAAATACTTATATTCGATTTCTTAAAGTTCTGTTCAATTGGTATTTTTGTGCTAGGATGTCAATGGAGGATTCTAATCCAAGCTATTTGGTTAAAGCGGTTTATTTGGTTATAACCGAAAACCAAACCGAATAAACCGATTTTAATTTGGTTCGGTTTGGTTCGGTTAAATTTTTTATTAATAAGGTTCGGTTCGGTTTTCGGTTGGAGCAAAAAAAAAAATCAAAACCGAATAAACCGAACCGAAAAAACCGTAAACCGAATCGTTGAACACCCTATTTCAAATGATTTATGGATAACACACTGGTAAAAATTACCAATTGTAACTTGATTGCTGCAAGGGTATGACCATTCAATTCAGAACAGTACCATGCCCAAAACCAACCTGATAAAGCAACAAAAATACCCGAAATCAAATAACAAAAATGCAGCAATTTGTACCTAAATGGCAGGCTGTGTTCTATATTTTATCTCTAACGGCAGCTACAAACAAAGCGGGTCAAATGGGTTGAACATCCAAATGATGAGCACCTAAATGATGAACAAACACATAATAATTAACCAAATAATGAATAATCAAGTGATGAACAAATACATAATGAAAATTCAAATAATGAAAATTCTAATGATGAACAACAAAGAAGATTGAAAAAAAAGCGATTTTAAAAACAGATTGAAAATAATAATAATAATAATTGCCTGCAATAATTGCATGCACAAAAAATGGTTGAAAAAAAGGTTTTCAACTCCGCCTACAATAAACATGAATGTTTATTATTGACGGTCCACAACTCGGACGAAGAACTAATACTTGAACTTTTTGTGTTAACTGTTTTTTTTATTAACTAATTAGTTGATTACTGTAAAGTTAATTTTTTTCTGGTGCTGTTGAAGGATTTTTTAGTTGTCAATGTGCTAACTTTGATGCTAATTAGGGTGAGATTTTTTTAGGATTAGGCGTTATCTTGGATGCTAAACCAATCAGGGTGACACTTAGTTTGACCTATGCTGACTTAAAGTTGATACAAAATTATGATTGCTATGTTCTGTATTTAATTTAAATTGTTACTCTTTTCTAGGGGTGTTCAAAAAAATCGAAACCCGAATCGTATCCGAAATCGAAAAAAACCGATTCGAATCTTTTTTCGGATCGGATATAACCGAATTTGATTAAGTTGTTCGGTTTTTTCGAATCGGATTCGAATTTCAGTTTTTGAAATTTTCGGATTAATCGGATATCCGTTTAAATTGATTGATCCAATATCCAATAAAGCAGCCCAACGGCCTAGCCCAATATCCTATGTTTCTCAACCTTCATTGGGCCCAACATCTTCCTTTCTTATCATAGAAATGCAGAACGGCGCTGAGTTATTCAAAACTTTTGAAACCCTAAAATCTAAACAGAGGTATGGAGGATGCTTAAAGAGCCAGTGACCATCAACCGACGACCGGTGAACATTCTTCCGTTCGATTTTTTACGAAGACAACATACCAGTTTCTCTAATATCTTCCCTTTGATTTAAATTTTTCTTGTACGAGTTTCTCTTATTTGTTTTTTACGACTACTGAGTTGTTGAACACTCTTCTAAAATCAGATTTAAGCCTCATATATGTTGTGTTGTTAGATTGTAGACTACTTGATTAGAATTTGTGTTTCTATGGCTTTAATTTTGATCACAGATGTGTAAATTAGATTCGAGATTCATATATGTTGTATTCTCTGATTTTTTATTAGCTTTGTTCGAGTTGCTCGGTTTGTTCGAGTTAATCGGATATATTCGAATCCGAACCGATTGCCAATTCGGATCAATTCGATTCGGATACGAAATAACTCAATTCGGATTCGGATCGGATTCGGATTTTGATTCAAAATTCAAAAATCTGAATAATCCGATTTGAATAAACCGATTAACTCGAAATCCGACTCGATGAACACCCCTACTCTTTTCCATGTTAACTTTTGCTAGAAGAAGTTGTTGAAACAATGTCTATCACTCGCATAGCAAATCTCCTTCTCCAAATGTTTATAGTCGGGTTTCATTTTTACTTGTTTCTGTTAACTATACCTTTTTGTTTTTGACAAACGCATGCATATGTTTTTTTATCATCAGTCAAATTCAACTCAATGAAAATGGATAAGAGAAAGCAAGGAAACAAAAAGGAAGAAACAACAACATACACGGACATGAAATCCACCAGAATGGAACTCAAATCGATATTAAAAGATATTGAGTATATGGGTAATAATATTTTCATTTCTTTGTGTCAATTTTATGTTGATTTGATAAGAAGCATATATATTTGATGAAATTATTGTTTATTGATTATCAAAATCCAATTTATTTGCATCTTTATATGTATTTTTAGGCCCCTCTCATATGACATGGAAAGATAAGAAGGCTTTAGAAAACAAGAGAGTAGTATCTCTTGGAGGAAAGGTAAGATTTTTATAAACTAGAACATCCTTTTTTTTTTTTTTTAAACAGCAAGTATATTAATTATTTAGCCATTAATTGTTTTTTTATTATAATGTGATAGCCTCCCAAGAACCAGAGATTGCCTTTAAGCGTAGCGCGACCGATGATGAAAAACCAGAAAAAAAGAGATCAAAAGATGTTACAAGAGGTTATTATGTTTTTTTTTATAATACCTTTTTATATAAGTAAATGTGAGATCATAACCCGTTACTGGAAAACTCACAGTACCAATGCTAACCATTTCATTTATGATCCTTTTTTTTATGTTTTCTGGATTACAAGTTTTATATAGTTTTAACTGAAATTACAAACATTGTGCGATTAATAGAATCTCTTACTTGGACGCGTTGGGGGTAACCGTGGAAACCGTAACAAACGAACATCAGTCTCAAACAAACCCGAGGACAGAGTACTGATGTCAACTGTCGGACATTTTAGAAATGGTGTACTCGATGTTAAAGATTTGTTGAAGTCT
>WOUH02000041.1:2732463-2753436 GCA_009936405.2 Stevia rebaudiana | reverse complement strand
CGTAGGAATAGAGAGGCTGCTCCGAAAGAGACCCCCGGCTCATGATGCCTGATCAACCGTCATCCCAATGCTTTTAATGTTATTTTCACGAAATAAGTAAAATAACGTTAAAAGTAGTGCAATTTTACTTTTGCCCTACGAGAGTCTACACATATATACATTATATGCGCGCAACGCAAACAGGGCGTATCAAATTATATCAAATTATGTTTATTAACATTAAAGGGTGGTGCATTGATAAACACTTGAGGTCCTCAGTCAGAGGTCTTAGATTCAAATACGGGTGGGTTCGGAAAATATGAAAAATAAAATAAAAATGTGTCATGTTTTATTTTGAATTGAAGAAAAAACTGTTGTTAGAGATGGAGGCAGATAATGTAAGTATGACCCCCCGTCCCATTTTCTGTAGGTGATAATTTGTTACAATAATTCAAGGGTGGGAGAATAAGGGTACATGCTCTATCTTTGTACGACTTAATTAATTTTTTTTAAGGCATGTGTACGTACTTGGGTTGTGTGTTCCTCCAATTAAAACGAGAAACTAGTATTAATTAATGCTAGTTTTAATATTTTATGTTTGGGATATTGTTACGTGAATATTAGAGTTTTAAATGAATCGAAACCAGTCTACAGTGTATTTTTAATCCATTTATAACTTTACCTCTAGATTGTTTTATTAAAATAGTTATGTTATGTTATGATTCTCAAATCACAGTTATTTTAATCATACTTGACACAGTAACAATTTTTTTAGAACTATTGTATCATCTTTAACAGTCAATCGAAACTATGTGCAGTATCTTGATGAGAACAAATCTCTGATTCTGAAAATAGTTGAGAGCCAAAACTCGGGGAAAATGACCGAATGTGCAGAGTGAGTGTTTTCTGTTTTTATATATCTATGTATATTCGTTACTTATATGTTAATATTCCTACTTTTTAATTTGTTATCGTAGAAATCAAGCAAAGCTTCAGAGGAACCTTATGTATCTTGCTGCAATCGCCGATTCTCAACCACAGGCACCTGCTGTTCATTCCCAGGTGACCATACGCATCCTATATATTAATTATGTTTTATTTCTAATTAATGTGTAGAATATCTGAAATCGATACGAAGTTGTAAGATTAAATATTTATTGAGTATCTGAAATTGATTGAAATGCAGTACCCAATTGGAGGGATGATGCAGCCACGTGGACACTACATGCAGCAGCAACATGATCAACAAATGTCTGCACGATCATCTATGCTCTACAGCCACCACCAGCAGGCCGCCATTCACAGCCAGCTAGGATTGAACTCCGGTGGGGTTCATATGTTAAATAGTGATGGCACCACCAGTGGCGGTGGTGGCCACCTAGGGTTCCCCGGCTTCTCCGGTAAGCAAGATATTGGGTCCACCACCGGAGGCGGTGGCGGTGTTGATGGCGGCGATACGCTTTACTTGAAGTCCGGTGGTGAAGGTAACTGATGTTTTAATTGTTATGGTTTAAAAGTCTGCAATTTAAGTTTCAGAGGTAGGTAAGAACTAAGAAGAGTAGAAAAAATAATATGTTATGATGATGTGTTATAATTAAATGGATTTTGGTGTTGTGTAACGACTAAGAAACTTTATTTTAGTGTTTGTATGTTACTGAACCTTGAATGGTAGGTGTTTTTTTTTCCTTCTTTGTCGGTCATGATTCATCTATAGTCGCACTTTTTGTTATATTTGGGATCGTTATATGAAGCATTATAGACCACTGATCATCACTCAATAAATATTGCACACTTTGGGTTTGATAATTATCAACAAATAAAGTTAAAGAAAAGGAAAAAAAGTTGACAAAAAGTGGAGTGATAGGAAATAGTAATAACATGTTCCTGAGTTGATATGATGTACAAGAGTAACAAATTAATTGTGCTTATAGTCTATATTTAATGGTATTTGTGTTATCTTATAAAAATACACGTGTTTAACCTACCTTATAGATAGACATAGTATAAAAACCTAATTTGGTTCAAGTTTATATGAGACATTGTTTCAAGTTGGATTAAAAATTTTCCTAGTGGGTTACTTTCTTTATAGTGTTTTCGGGTGTGCCAGACTCGAAGTGTTAAAATCAGCATAGACAGTTGATATTTCGTCTCATATATACTAACTCGGATATTGAATAATTCCAATCGTTGTTAAAATAATAGAATTAAAAAGGAAAAAGTCATATATATATATATATATATATAGTTATATAAGCTAATTGGTTTTGTTGTACTTTAAAGGTGAAACATAAATTATACCATTTATTCTTGCCTAAATTATAGCATTAACCAACGTCATTTGTCTCAATGACTCTATGATACCTTAAGTATTTTTTAAATAAGAGGTATAAGATTGGAATCTCACTCGGTGTAGAAAAATGTTTTTGGGTGAGCCATGTGGTTTCTCACTAAGTGAGTTTCTTTTTGGATTGATGGGACGGGTCGTCATATTTTCAGCGATTCGCTAAATGAAAGACTGATATATTTGCTAGGACGAGACCGAGTGATCATGCTATTTGATGCTAAAAAAGTAATAATAATAATAATAATAATAATAATAATAATAATAATAATTGCATTAAAGTCGTATGTTTGATCACGCAAGTGTCTACATGGCTATATGGACAAAATCTTCGGCATGACATCCAATGTTGATAGATTCACTGAAGCGATGCATTCACATTTCACAATACATACACAGATACACAGATAATTCCAGACCCAGTTATCTTTTTAATTTTTCTTTTCTTTTTCAAGTAAAATATTAAACAAAGACTATTTTATACATAATTCCATTTGAAATCCATTCCTCGTGTAAAAAGTTGGAAAAGTGCACTTAATTTTTTCTGAAATATCTATTGACACGTTATTATTTTTTAAACCATATTCTACTGTGGAATCACAATTTTTTTTTAATTTTTAAACGAGTCTAATGATTTTATATAAAATAAAAATAAAAAATACGTCGTAAGCTATGTGATACTATATATATATGCAAAATAACATACTACACATATGCAATATGATGGTAATTCACACATTGTGGTCGTCTTTATATTGGCATCTCCCAAAAAAAATATTATGTTTACTTCCGGTTCTTTTTATTTATTTATGTACAATGGATATATGTAATATAACATAAGTCATATATGAAGTATAAAAATAATTCGTATATTTTAGTACTTTGAAATAATATACTGCATGTATGCAAGATCATTATATTACATACATATGCAGTATCAAACAACTTACGACGTATTTTTTTCAATTTGTAATGTTGCTTCATTATACTCGCATTAAAGCTACAACATTTATGATTCAATGGCAAAACAATCATACACTGAAACATTTATAAAAATAGCACGTGGCAACGGTACATTTAATTTATTTTTATATATCATAATTTATAAAAGAAAAAAAAGACATCTATTGGACTAACTCACTTGGTATAAACTTTTGTCTCTTAGTTAGAGGTAATGTGTTTATGTCAGAGATAACATAATTTAGTATAGAGTAAAGTAGTAAACTTCGTTTTTGCTCCATGCAATATGCTAATAATTTTCATCCAAACGCTTTAAAATGACTATTTTGCTCTCTGACGTATGCATTTGGTACCTATCAACTCCAACCCAGCTAGCACCGTCAAATAATTTTATTTAAAAGTAAGGGTATTATGGTTTTTTTATGTGCAAGGACTATTAGATAAATTGTTTATACACGTAATTTTTAGATATCATAATTTATAAAAGAAAAAAAGACAATTCTTAGACTAGCTAACTTGGTAGAAACTTTTGTCTCTTAGTTGAAGGTCATGTGTTGTATCTAAGAGATAACATGATTTAGCATAAATCAAAGTAGTAAACTTCGTTTTTGCTCCATATGGTCTGCTCAAAATAATGATTTTCATCCAAATGTCTCAAAATGACATTTTGTCTCCCTGACGTGGTGACCATATCTGGTGTTGGAGGTAACCGTATTAGGTAGTGTCGAGGTGATCTTAGGTGAGTAATGGTGGCTGGATTCAGGTTGGTAATGTGGGTTAAACTAAATTACACAAGTTGCTAAAATGCTAAATATTCATTTCATTAAATGACACAATTAACCCTAAAATGCTCTTTTAATAAGCTAAAACAAATAGCGTCGGTAGTGAGTTGGTCTATTGGCTGAAGAATAGATACGTGAAAGAGTAAAAATAACATTTTGAATTAAAAACGTCATTTTTAGCAACCACGTTTGCCGTAAAAACGTAGGAAGAAAACATAAAAAAAATTAAAAGAATATGGTTATGGTGACGCAGAGGAGGAAATACGAGAACGGGTAGACCCGACATCCACTTTCATCCGTAAGAAACCCGAACCTTCTCTCAAATTAGCCATGCAGACTGCAGAGTATGAGAAATGTGAGAAAGAGCGTTTGTGAACACGAATCTGCGAGAAATTTTAGCGGGAGAGAGAGAAAGAAAGAATCCGGGTTCACAGGGGAGCAATCGAACAATGACACACCAAAGAGGCGAACAAAGAAGAGAGAGAAAGTGGAGAAATCCAAAAAAACCCAACGGAAAATTGCAAAGATCTAAAAAGAAAGAAACAAATAGAAATCAATTTGAAAATATGCCCACAAAGTTTCAATTTTTGCGATATTTATCGATCATGGTGACCGAATTTGGGTATGAGTGATCCCGAAGAACTTCAAGACGAAGGGAGCCCTGATTATCATCGGAAACGAAGAAGAATACATACATTCCCGCGAAAATCAAGGGTTTCTCTGAAGCTTCATAATGGTTTGTAACTTATGTTTTTTAATTCCACAATGAATCTACGTTCAACACATCATTAAACTTGGGGGATTATTGCTTATATTGCGTTGTTACACCATAAACTATAGATATTCATTCGACTTGTTATGCAAATTTGAATTCTATTTCGTTATTTGAAATCCAAAAACATGGCAATCTTCTGTTGTAGCAAAGGGAGTTCATTCAAATAGCAGATGCTAATGCTATAGTAGTCTATGTAAAATTTATGCAGTGATCTATGAATGATTCCTGTTTCTTTAATGATATGCAATCGAACACTGACATTATATGCGTAAGAGATAAGGTGTTTGTTGGCATGATGCAAGTTAACCTGATGTTAAACATGTAGATAGATACATAAGTATCATCTTTTAGGCAAATTGCAATTATTTCCTGTTTTTAATTTATCATTTTATTGTGTGCATTACAGAGTACAACAGTGAACATAATAGTGGGCTCTCATGTGTGGGTTGAAGATACAGCTCAAGCTTGGATTGATGGTCAAGTCACACAGGTTAAAGGAAAAGAAGTTGAAATTAAAACTAGTGATGGAAAAACGGTTAGTCATTGGTATATATTTTAAAAAAAACAAAAGTACCATCAAGAACTTTTATATTATAGGTGTTTTTTTTTCTTTTTTTTAGGTTGTTGCTAATTTATCAAAAATATATCCAATGGATATGGAGGCTCCACCTGGCGGTGTTGATGACATGACAAAACTATCTTATTTGCACGAACCTGGAGTCTTGCAGAACTTAAGAACCCGATATGAACTTAATGAAATTTATGTATGTTTTTCGTTTTTCTCAAATTTTAGTCTAAAGTATCTACAACAAATACATACTTAATTTTTATTTTCTTATTTTTGTAACAATGACAGACTTACACTGGAAACATTCTAATTGCAATCAACCCATTCCAAAAGTTACCACATTTATACGACTCTCATATGATGCAACAATACAAGGGTGCACCATTTGGCGAATTGAGTCCTCATGTATTTGCAATTGCAGACACATCCTACAGGTTATTTTTATCATTCAAATGTTATGGTAACTAACAAACATTCTTTTTATATTAATTTTTTTTTTTACTGGATTCAGGGCGATGATCCATGAGGGTAAAAGTAACTCGATTCTGGTTAGTGGTGAAAGTGGTGCTGGTAAAACAGAAACAACGAAAATGCTAATGCAATTTCTTGCATATTTGGGTGGTAGAAAAGCTACCGAAGGCCGTACAGTTGAACAACAAGTTCTTGAAGTATGATACATGACGTATAGTTCTATGTTTAAAGAACTCTTAATTATTCTATATATCAATAATTAAACGCATAACATATGTATTCATTCTAATACAGTTGTCATCATTTTCATTGCAGTCAAATCCAGTTCTTGAAGCTTTTGGCAATGCTAAAACTGTTAGAAATAACAATTCCAGGTGACTAACTTATTCTTGTACAATTGAATGAATATATGTTCATGTTTTATTTACCTTTTTATTTATTTATTATTATTTGATAACGAGTAGCCGTTTCGGGAAGTTTGTTGAGATACAATTTGATAAGCACGGGAGAATATCGGGAGCTGCTATTAGAACCTACCTTCTAGAAAGATCTCGTGTTTGTCAAGTAAACGACCCCGAAAGAAATTATCATTGTTTTTACCTACTTTGTGCAGCACCACCAGAGGTATGAAATTTTTAAGTCAAAAAGTCAACTTTACTGGTCAAGATTTGACTAACTTTCAATTGTGTTTCAGGAAGTTGAGAAATATAAATTGGGAAACCCGCAGTCGTTTCATTATCTTAACCAATCAAAATGCTTTGAGTTGGTTGGTGTAAATGATGGACATGAATATCTTGCAACAAGAAGGGCAATGGATGTTGTTGGAATTAGTAAAAAAGATCAGGTATGTGTTCTGTACTTTTTTATTTTATTTTATATGCATGATTTTTTATTTTTTTATTTTTTTAACAGGAAGCAATTTTTAGAGTGACTGCTGCTATACTTCATCTTGGAAACATTGCATTTGCTAAAGGGAAAGAGGTTGATTCTTCAGTGCTAAAAGACGAAAAGGCTAAATTTCATCTTAATACAGCAGCAGAACTTCTTATGTAAAATTCTTTTGAACCTGAATAGTTTGTAAGTTTTTATTATTATTTTAACTTATTTTTATAAGTTTATGAGGTCATATTAGGTGTGATCCCGTTGGCTTGCAAGATGCATTGTGTAAACGCGTAATGGTAACTCCTGAAGAAGTTATTAAAAGAAGTCTTGATCCTCTTGGTGCAGTGTTTAGCAGAGATGGTTTGGCTAAAACAATATATTCCAGATTATTTGATTGGTATCAAAAAATATTAAATTTAAGATTTTTTATTTTTTTTTTTAATGAACATGTAGTTTTGATAACTGAAACATCTTCTTGTTTGTTATCTTTAGGTTGGTGGATAAAATAAATGTATCAATTGGACAAGATGCTGATTCTAAATGTCTGATTGGTGTTCTTGACATTTATGGTTTTGAAAGCTTTACAAATAACAGGTGCCAACAATTAATATATTTAATTTATAAAAAACATTTGGTTTTGACAATTGCATTGATCTCAAATTCTCAATGTCATCATAACATGAAGCTTTGAGCAATTTTGCATTAATTTCACAAATGAGAAACTGCAGCAACACTTTAACCAGGTATTTTTCTTATCTTTTTAATCGTTGTTAGCATGAGTTGTTAAAAATGATTATAAAAAATGTTACATTTGAATTTCAGCATGTCTTTAAGGGGGAACAAGAAGAATATACAAAAGAAGCTATTAACTGGAGCTACATTGAATTTGTTGATAATCAAGATGTTTTAGATCTGATTGAAAAGGTATAGATATAATTTTAAAGTATTTTTTTATTCTTAATTTCAACTATTTAATTCTCTAATTTTGTATTTATTTTTCAGAAACCTGGTGGTATCATTGCTCTACTTGATGAAGCTTGGTATAACATGCTCAGTAACTTCATTTTCTTACTTAACAAGATTTATTATTAATAGTGCAAAGTAAAGATTATTATTATTCTTTTAATCATATTTTAACAGTTTGAACTTATGTTTGTTTTCTAGTATGTTCCCAAAGTCAACACATGAGACATTTTCAAACAAGCTCTATCAGACATTCAAAAATCACATACGTTTTATAAAGCCCAAATTGTCGCGAACAGATTTCACAATTGCTCATTATGCTGGAGAGGTATGCGCGCATTTTATTAAAACCATACTATTTATCTAAATTCAAATTATTTTGTTTTTCTTTTTAGGTGCAATATCAATCTGAACAATTTCTTGACAAAAATAAAGATTATGTGGTACCCGAACACCAAGATTTGTTGGGTGCTTCCAAATGTTCCTTTGTATCCGGTCTTTTTCCTCCCGTAACCGAAGAATCCTCTAAATCTTCTAAATTTTCTTCCATTGGTTCCCGTTTTAAGGTATATTATTATTGTTGACCAATATTATTATTATCATGTTATTCATGTTTTATGCTGATGTGTGACTATGATGCAGCTTCAACTGCAGCAACTGATGGAAACCCTAAATGCTACGGAGCCTCATTATGTTAGATGTGTAAAACCAAACAATAAACTGAAACCTTCGATATTCGAAAACGTCAACATCATGCAACAATTGCGTTGTGGTGTGAGTATATTAAATAATTATTTTTTATTTAAAATTCCATTTATGCGACTAATTTTTCAACTCTTAGGGTGTTTTAGAGGCAATAAGAATTAGTTGTGCTGGTTATCCTACCCGACGCGCTTTCTTTGAATTCATAAACAGATTTGGAATTCTTGCACCCGAAGCCTTGGCTGGAAGGTAGATTTTATTTTATACGTTAATTCTGTTGATTTTTATTATTATTATTTTAATATTCTAACAAGTTTTTAATGTGTATGAAGTAACTTTGACGAAAAGGTGGTATGTGAAAGGATATTGGAAAAGATGGGGCTCACTGGCTATCAGGTAATTATGGAGTTTGTTATTAAAAATATGTTTTTATATTTAACTCTTGTTGACCAAACTATTATGTTTATTATTCACTTTAAATCACACACTGGTTTTTAAAACAATTTACATAGATACATATATTTGTTTTGATACACCCGTGAATACAACAACCATACTATAACTACCGCGTAGAATCTTGAATCTAACGTACACTTTTAAACTTTTTATACAGATTGGTAAAACAAAAGTATTTTTAAGAGCTGGACAGATGGCAGAATTAGATGCATTGAGATCTGAGGTACTCAGTGGTGCAGCTGCAATAATTCAAAGGCATATAAAAACTCATATTGCTCGCCATCAGTTTACCGCGTTTCGCAAGGCGTCACTTATTTTACAATCTTTTTGTAGAAGTGAGTATTCTTAACATCGTTAAATCTTAATTTTAAGATTCAGTGTTTTTATGCTTGAATTGTTTGGAATTTAGGTAGATTGGCTTATAAAAAGTTTGAAGAACTAACAAGGATTGCAGCCGCAATAAAAATTGAAAAACACGTGCGTAAATGGCGCGCTTGGGTTGCTTATACGCGACTTCGGGTGTCGGTTCTTGCAGTCCAAACATGCTTTCGTGCATTCGAGGCTCAGAAAAGATTCAGACACCGAAAAGAAACTAATGCTGCTATAAATATTCAGGTTAATTTTTATACAAACTTAAAAAAACACACATACCGGTTTTGAACATTTATATATTTTTTTCTGTCGTTTAGACTCGGTGGCGTTGTTATAAAAATTCTGCATATTATAAAAGGCTAAAGAATGGATGCATAGTTACACAATGCAGATGGAGAGGAAGACTTGCACGAAGAGTATTAAGAGAGCTTAAAAATGTCAGTTTTAATGTTTAGTTTTAATATTTAATATTTAATAATTAATATCATATTCATGTTTGTATGAAATTAGCCATAATTATGAGGTAAATCTTTTACTTTTTCTGCAGGCTGCACGACAAACAGGTGCACTTATAGAAGCAAAAGATAAACTTGAAAAACAATTAGAAGATTTATCATGGCGTTTACAGCTGGAAAAACGTTTAAGGGTAATATAATTGATTAATGGTCATATATCTAATCATGAAAAATCATTATATATAATTTACGGTATGCATGTTTTCCAGGTTTAATCGATTAGAGGATCACATAAAACATCAAGAATTGAATAGATTTGGGTTCTGCACATTATGTGCAGATTGCCCCTTTTGACCACAGAAAGTCAAACACGAAATTGAGAGACAAATTACTATAAATTCGATAATCGTTTGAATTGGTAAAAATGAGTGGTATTTATACCCACCAAATACAGTTAAATAACTACCCTATAAGTCGGTTAAATAAGTAACTATAACTACCAACCAAATTTGACTTTTTCTAGCCCAGTTTGACTTTCTGTTTGACTTTGATTTCATCATTAATTACTTGCAACGATACACTTATGCATATTCTCATATGTTTAGACGGATTTGGAAGAAGCAAAATCACACGAGTCAATAAAATATCAAAATACAATAGATGTGTTGCAAAAGAAACTTGATGAAGCAAATGAAATGGCGGTTAAAGAAAGAGAAGCAGCCAAAAAAGCTATTGATGAAGCATTTGCGGTTAAGGAAAAAGAGATTGTTATTGAAGAAACTAAAAAACCTGAATCGATAAATGAAGAAGTTAGCGATATGAAGGTTAATCTTGTAGTATTAATAGTGAGATTTGTTTATGTGTTATATTTCAACTTGCTGGTTTACCGTTTTTCCCTTGCAGGTTAAGGTTATGTGGCAGTCAGAAAAGAAACGTGCTGATGATTTGGAAGGATTAATAGAAGAAAAACACAAGAAGTTGGAAGAAACAGAAAAGAAAGTTGTTCAATTGCAGGAATACACGAGCAGGTTTTTAATTTTTATTTTTATTTATTTTAATAACTTGCAGCTTGTATATGCTACATGTTATATTTTATAATTTCACAGGCTGGAGGAGAAATTAAACAACTTAGAATCAGAGAATAAAGTCTTTCGCCAGCAATCGGTCTCAATGGCACCTAATAAGTTTCTTTCTGGTCGTTCCAGATCTATTATGCAGGTATTTTCTCATTTATTATTAGTTTTTTTTTAATCCAATTAGTATATAAGTAACAACACTAAGTTTCAATGTTGCATCATAATTGTTTGATATTCTACTTATGCAGAGGGATGACAATGCTACTTTAACTGCAGATACAAAGTCATCTCAGGTATTATTTCTTGAATTTTTTCTTTCATTTCTCTGCGAGTAACAAAATCAAAATTTAAATATTCTCATTATTTAATTACATGTTTTGTTGTTTTAGAACCCACAAAGCCCTTCAGTTGGTCAACGGGATCCTGCAGAAATAGACGACAAACCACAAAACTCACTCGATGAAAAACAAATCGAAAATCAAGAATTGCTTCTCAGATGCATCACACAACATTTAGGGTTTGCATCAAACAGACCAATTGCAGCTTGTATTATTTACAAATGTCTTTTACAATGGCGATCATTTGAAGTTGAGAAAACCAGTGTTTTTGACCGTATTATCCAAACCATAGGAAATGCAATAGAGGTTTATAACATTTCTCAATACTTCAAAAATCAAAATACATCTTTTTTTGATCTTTAGTTTTGTTCTGATTCTGGTTTATAATTTATTTAAATTAAAGAAAAAGCAGGATAACAACGATATATTGGCGTATTGGTTGTCTAACACTTCGACTCTTTTGCTTTTACTCCAACACACGTTGAAAGCAAGTGGGACCGCATCTGGAATCGGTTTACGCCGTCGATCATCAGCTGCTCTTTTCGGGAGGATGACACCTGTAATTTTAATTTTAATTATTTTTCAAACTAAGTTTCTTAATGTCATACTTGTTTCCAAATTTTTTTTTAATTAATTTGATAGAGTTTTCGGGGTACACCACGTGGGATTGATATTTCATTTGCAAATGGAAGTTTAAGTAATGGAGTTGAAGGATTTAGCAAAGTGGAAGCCAAATATCCAGCTTTACTATTTAAACAACAACTTACCGCATTTGTTGAAAAAATATATGGAATGATTCGAGATAATTTAAAAAAAGAAATATCTCCATTACTAGGGATGTGCATTCAGGTAAAATTATATAATTATTCAACTGTTTTTTTTCTAGCTGGAATTTAACTTTTATTAATTTGTATTTTTAATTAAAGGCACCAAGAGTTTCCAGAGCGAGTCTCGTGAAGGGATCATCGCATTCAGTTTCTAGTACAGCTCACCAAACCCTAATTGCTCATTGGCAAGGAATTGTTCAGAGTCTTGGAAGTTTCTTAATTACTTTAAAAACAAATCATGTTAGTTAAATTTATATATATCCATTATTATTATTTTTGTTCTTTGTTTTTTATTTTCTACTAACTTGAAAATATTATTAGGTACCGCCGTTTTTGGTGCGTAAAGTTTACACACAAACATTCTCATTTGTTAATGTTCAGCTATTTAACAGGTATACCTTTTTTTCTAAAATGCCACTACACATGCATTATCATCTTTTTTTTATTAATTATTAATTTTTTCAAAATGCAGCTTACTTTTGAGGCGCGAATGTTGTTCGTTTAGTAATGGTGAGTATGTGAAAGCTGGATTAGCTGAAATAGAACACTGGTGTTACAATGCAACTGATGAGGTATTTTCAAAGCAATCTCGTATTTTTTTTATAAATTTTTATTTTTATTTTTTTAAACATAAGAACTGCAGTATGCAGGTTTAGCCTGGGAAGAACTGAAGCATATAAGACAGGCTATTGGATTTCTGGTAAACTATCTTTTTCATCAAACTTCATTTAAACAATTAAAAAGTTATAAATTTCTTTTCACAAGATTTATTTATAAATGATCCGATTCAGGTTATGCTTCAAAAGCCCAAGAAAACACTCGATGATATAAGAAATGATCTTTGCCCAGTGAGTGATATCTTTTTTTTAAGTTACATCACAATGTAATTTTTTCTATCATCACACAATTCAATTTTGTTTCACAGGTTCTTAGCTTACAACAGTTGTATCGGATCAGTACAATGTATTGGGATGACAAATATGGTACGCAAAGTGTCTCCGCAGATGTAAGTTTTTGTTTTCTTTCTCTTTAAAATAGTTAGATTATTATACGCGTCTTAATGTCATCATTAATCAGGTTATATCCAGCATGAGGGTGTCGATGACTGAAGAAATCAATGCCGTAAGCAATTCTTTCCTGTTGGATGAGGATTCCAGGTTAGTTATTAACCCTATCTAATAATGTTTTTTTCAAGATCTATATTAATCGGAGTTAAGTAGTAATGTTTTCTGATGTATTTTATTTTTATTTTTATTATTATGCAGCATACCGTTTTCAGTTGATGATATATCAAAATCAATGGATCAGATAGGAATCTCAGATATTGAGCCACCGCCTTTAATTCGTGAACATTCAGGATTTAGCTTTTTGCTTCCGAGTATTGAGAACCAATGACGTGTCATTTTCGTGTATTTGGATTGGTTCTTGATTAGATTGCGCCATTTCTAGTGTAAGAAAAACATTTGTTCTGAAGAAACATGATTCACTAACCCCAGGAAAAAAAATATGGTTTATTATGTAGATAACATCGAAGTGCTGCATTTGCATGCACGTTTTACATATTTGTAGCTTGTTGTTCATATAGACATCGCAGTTGCTTATTAAAAATCTATGTGAATTGAAAATTTATAATCTAACATATAGTTATCAGAAATTCTTCGCGTACTATGATGATATTAGCAATTCCTAATATTGTACAATGTAACTTAATTTAGTAGAACGAAACTAACATGTTAACTGTCTAACATAACACCCTTTATCAAGTGAAGCTCTTGGATTACACTACGTATATCCAATCGATCTTGTGGTATCTCCATTGAACATGCAACTCCAAGTTGAAGCATCAAATGCAAACATGTTTCTTTTCTTGTAGAAACCGTTTCTTTTTCGGTTGATCGTGAAGAATCACTAAAATCATTCTTTAGAAGTAATGGATCATAAATCTCCAACAAATGCCCACTTATGGTATTACTAGCATATTTGTGAAGGTTAAAACCTTCCTTGAACATGGGATCTGTTGGTCTTTTACTTGTCACCATCTCCAACAAAAGAATACCATAACTATAAATGTCTCCAAGTGTTGACACTTTGCCACCAATACCATATTCTACAATGATATAACATCTTTTGTAAATAAATTTAGCAACTTTTTTGAAAAAAATGGACAAATAATAAAATCAATGAACTATAGAAACCTGGAGGTGCATAGCCAATGGTTCCTCTAATTCCAATCGAGCTACTATCATATGCGTTTAAAGATTCTGATTGAAGAATCTTTGACAACCCAAAATCACCAACATGTGCAACCATGTCTTCATCAAGTAGAACGTTACCCGGTTTCAGATCACAGTGTACAATGGTCCTACCATTGTGGTTATGAAGATAATCAATTGCATACGCCACATCTAACGCGATGCATACTCTTTGTAGAAGACCAAGTTGAAGAAGCTCTTTTTTCATATCTTCAATCATGTCATTTGAATGCAACCATCTATCCAAGCTTCCATTAGACATGTACTCATAAACCAAAGCTTTGAATTCATTACCATCATAATCACAACTACTACAACAAGTTATAACCTTAACCAAGTTTCTATGTCGCGCATTGCACAATGCTTTGCACTCAGAGATAAAACTCTTGAAACCTCCTCGATGATGAAGATTTAGAACTTTTACCGCAACAATCCCACCATCCAAACCAAGATCACCTTTATAAACAGATGCAAAACTACCTTTTCCAATCACATTGTTTATAGAAAACGCGTCGGTTGCGTCATAGAGCTTTTTATAAGTAACATTAGTCATGGGCATCTCGGATATGGAGTTGGATGGATCATTTCCATCTTTTTGTCTCCTTTTTAGCCAATAAAAGATAACAAATAAAACCATAGCTGCCCAAAACAAAACTCCCACAAAAGTGATAACTAATATAACCGCAAGACTCAACTTCTTTCTTCCATTTGAGTGATTGGTGCTGCATTTTGGTAGATTCAATTCAGGTATGCCCCCACAAAGCCTAATGTTACCGTCGATACTTAATGCACTTGCATTTGCAAACACACCTTTGCTGCTTACCAGACCCTCAAAACCGTTAAATGATAGATTAAGATTCTCCAAAGGAATCGCTTCCAAAAAACCAGGAATCTGACCGGTGAAGTTGTTGTATGACACATCAAGGTTTTGTAAAGCTCTCAAAGAACTCATTGATTGTGGTAGAGATCCAATGAAGAAGTTTCCCGCCAAATTTAGAACTTGAAGGCTACTAGATCCACCAATGCTACTTGGAAGTTCACCCGAAAGGAGATTTTGTGCCAGAATAAGTTCATTTAAGTTTCTAAGATCATTACCAAAATCAAATGGAAGTTGTCCAGATAACTGATTACTGCCCAAATCAAGAATAATGGAAAGAGAAGATAGTTTAAAAAGATTTCTTGGAATGCTACCACTAAGGTGATTTTGCTCAATTGTTAATCCTATTAACTTCTTGCAATTTTCTAGACTTGAGGGTATGGTGCCATTAATATTGTTCATTCCCATATGAAGTTCAATCAAGGATGATAAATTTCCTATAGTTTCCGGAATATTTCCTGAAAAATTGTTCCTTTTGAGTTCTAAGATGCGTAAGTTTTGTAGCGCACCAATACTTTCAGGAATTGTGCCCGTGAACTGATTATAGGACAAACTTAATGTGGTTAAACCCGAAAGATTACCAATTGATGTAGGCAGGTTACCCGAAATAGAGTTTGATGCAAAACTTAGGAAATAGAGTTTGTTAGACAAATATTCTAGAGAGTTTGGTAAACTTCCTCTCAAGTTATTGTCACCAACATCTAACTTTTCCAAGAGGCTGCAATTTGACATCGCGTCGATGAAGTTCATATCATCATCACCCTCCCCACTTCCAAAGTTATTAGAAGCAAGTGACATCTCAACAAATTGACAGACATTTGGGGAACTAATTACTAATTTCCCATATAACTTGTTTCTAGAGACATCTAAAGTTCTTAACTCAGTAGAGTTGAAAATTGATGCATCAAGTGTGCCAGTAAATTGGTTATCTGGCAAGGAGATTTCTTGCATAAGCGGTTGCATAAAATATAAGTTTGTGTCAAGAGTACCACGAAGTTGGTTATCATCAAGAAACAAAGATTCCAAAATTGAAAGGTTGTAAACAGAAGGTGGAATTGTACCTACAAGTTCATTTTCAGGAAGTGCAATTCTTTTTAGGTTCTTGAGATGATGAAAAACATCTGGAATAGTTCCACCCAAATGACAACCACCAAGTGAAAACGTATCTAATAATGTGAAATTGCCAACGAAAGATGGAATCCCACCCGTTAGATTGTTCCTATGTAAGATAAACAATTTGAGCATTTTCAATGAACCAAACTCGTTTGGAATTTTACCAACCAACTTGTTACCACCCAAGTTAAGAAATTGAAGATTTGAACAATTTGATAAGCTACTTGGGATATTCATATCAAAAGAATTATTATTGAGGCGTAATTCTTGTAATCTGAACAAATTACCTAGTTGTGTAGGGATCTCTCCATTGAATGAGTTGTTTTGTAGCATGATAAACCTTAGAAAACTCATGTTTCCAATAAAAGGAGACAATGATCCCACTAAACCTCTTGAAGAAAGATCCAAAACAGATACGCGTTGGTGGCGGTTGCTGCATGTAACACCTTGCCATTGGCAGAAATGAAGTGATTCATTCCACGAGCTAGTAATGCCTTGCGGGTCTTCTATTATCAAAGATTTGAATGCCACTAATGCATCTTGATCTACACTGTTGTTAGTACCGGTTACAAAGATAATTGCAATCTGCAACCAAATGATTACAATAAGTAGCTTTTTTTGTATGTGGACATGTGGAAACAAGGTGATATTCATTTTTGAATATTTTTGGGGTGGGTTTTCTGAAATACAAGTATCGTTTTAATAGAATACCGCATGTGATTTATTTTACTTTTTATGTGATGATGGTTATATAGCCCCCACAAGTGGCTAATTCAAACTTTTCAGCCTATTGAATAAATGTGGTCCTATAAATTAAATCTAATGAGATAATGACATGAGTGGCCTAAACTAAAGGATTTCATCTACCAAAACTTGATTAATTAATCAATTAATATTAGTAGAACAACGGTCAAGAAAATGCATGTACAGGAGGGGATAACAAATTCAATTGTCTGACTTTCATGCATTGAAAAGAACTCTCCTTTAGTTTAATTCAACACCTTATAAATAAAACAAATTAAAAGACTAAATTTTAGTATGTATTTTATTTCTAGCTATTTGAAGTTAAAGTTAATAAAGTTTTGTGTTTACGTAATTTGTAGTTATATAGTGAGTGGGTACTTTGTATGTTTAAAGTATGAATACCCTCCTCACCTTTAGGATAAATAAGTTTTAATAAATTGGTGGCGTTGTGGTTCAAATGGGTTCATAATGAAGTTCTAATAACTTTCACATTAGAATTTCTATCTTCATCAGGTTTTCTATTTTTTAATGATTATCTTTCTTTTTTTCTACATCTAAAACTTTAACTACACGTTAATTTGCTATAGTAAATGTATGTGTTGACCCTTTACCCGTTTTAATAAATGTTTTTTATTTCTGTCACAACTATTATGCTAGTGCACTAAGCATACATGGATCATATTATAGATGCATCATTTTGTAAGATAATTAGTCACATAAATGTTACTTGCAAGGGTTTATAAATTATCTCCATGCAATAAAAAAAAAGAAGTCAATGTCAAATGATTATGAAATAACAAAGAACAAATCTCAAGACGTTAATATCAACTTTATCATATCTAAAACCATAACGAGCACATACTTCCTCCAATTCGATCGATCCACATATAAATGATTAGCATGAATTAGGATAACAAAAAGAAATTAACATGTTAAACACATACTAGTCAGCCCATGAGAAAATGACAACTGCTGAAAGAAATTGAAAGTTTTAAAGTTGAACTAAAAAGTAAAAACCAATCCGACCAGATCAGACTAGACTAATGTTTGATAAACAAATTGTGAAAAAGAAAACATCTGTTTGTTGGTTGAAAAAAACACTAAATGCTTCCAATTAAAGCACCTCAGTAACTGCAACTTGAAAGCCCAATATCTTCAGCTGGAAAATAAAACTAAAATTCTGCATCCATGATTTTGAATCCAAAAAACTTTACATGCTTTGGTTGCTCACAACTTGGATTAAAGAATTCTTTGATTTCACCTGCCATCTAAAAGTAGGTATATTAGTAAAATATTAAAATGTGGTTAATGGTTTTGTTTTCTTACTTACAATAATAAAAAAACAAAAGTACAGTATAACCTCTATAATTTAATACTCGATAAAATTAATAATTTGTTCGGTCCCAACTTGGGACCAGTACAAAATTGGACCCCAATCGATAAAATAATAAGATAATAACTTTTTTGAAATCACAATGTAAATATATAGGTACCAACGAAACTATAAATTAATAATTAGTAAAATATTCCAAAATTCTATTATTGTCTAATAACAAAATGAATCTGTAGTCACTTGTTTTGTTGTGAATTTCAAATCTATATTGATTTCATCTTTAAATCTTTCCATTACACTTAAAAGTTGAGGCACTGTATTCTCGTATTAAATGAAAAGTTGTGAAGAGTTGTATTCTCGTAAGCCAACTCTTTAAATTAATAATTTATTAATTTATCGATATAATAATATCTAGCTAAATTAAGAAAATATCTCTGTCCCAACATAAATATTCAATCAAGAGACACCTACGAGTTTTTTTCATTTTTCCATGTATACTTAATCTATTACATAAATATTCAACTCAACGCGACCTATATAGCTCAATCCCAAAAAATCACGGGAAGCAACGCGGTTCACGAGGCCTCTCATAACCAAGGTGAAAGGTTTAAAATTTAAATTACTATATTGGCCCTAATATTGCATTACACTCGATCCATAGTTTGGACAACTCCGATCATCATTTATGGGCTGACCATTCAAAGTATATATCTAGTGAGGTTTGATCATAAGTCCCTACAGGAGAACTCAAGCGACCAACTACTTGAACCACCCAAAGTACTCTTTAGAGGAATTCTCTAGTAGTTATATCATCATGAGAAATTTAACACAATTAACACTTTAAAAAAAACCTCTCTCTTATGATTATTGATTAACACACGTAATATTTTGGCTTACGTGGATACATTTATATATAATTATATTATATATACTTGAAGCGTTGAAGGGTTGCCTTTGAACCCGCACAACTATTTGTGACACTAATGGACCAACAATGAGCACCCTTTAATTTATTTATTACTACCTTAATAACCAACCAACTAATAGTTAAGACATGCTACATAACAATACCATAAATCTAAACGATTCAATATTTCCAACAAATTTTACAATCATAATGATTTTCATATATCAATATATATAGGTGTTGCATGCGACAATGTTTATATTTGTTGCCCCTGCTTTTTACATGCAGCTGAACTAAAGCGTAGGTGGCGTACCACATTGGGTACAATTCATATACTTTTGTCCAGGAAGCATTAGTTTTGGGGGTGGTTGCCCTTTCTTTGGAGGAACGGGCTTAGGTTGTTTGTACTTGGCGCAATCGTACGTGCATATGCAAAGGAGTTTTGCCTCGCCTTGCAAGCAATAGCCCGTTTCTCCATTCTCATGTATCTTGCAGTTATCAGCACACTTCTGCTCCACACACTTTCCCCGATAGTATGTCGTTTCCCTGTCACAGTTCTTTACTTGCGCGCTCACTGTTTGGGTCACGCGATAAATTCAGTCAAGTTATCTCATTTTGAATTTTTGATATTACGAATTGAAGATGATGAATTAGGAAAAACAAATGACAAAATAAGTTATTATATATAAGTAAGTATTGTTTTCTATTATGCCTTAGCAAACATTGTCACATCAAACACCATAACTGGATTTTCGTTACTTAAATTCAAAATTTATGTAAGTATAAATTTATATATGTTTCTCATTGCAAAATTCCAGAACATGCAAATAGCAACATAACTGGATTTTCGTTACTTATATAACTTCAAAATCTTCATTACTCATAAATGAAAACTATTAGAGCACCTCCAATAGTGACAAACAAATGTAACTGTGACGTTTGAATCCACACAATTCATACGAAAATTCAAACATAGACAAACGAATACTCGAAAAGGCCGGTGGGACCCTTTCAGGCTTTCACACAATTTAAAAGGACATAAATTTGTTTTGCATGATGAGCACCTGAAATGCATATGATGATAAAAGATGCAAAGAAAATAGTTGAAGTATTTGCCATTTTGGATGCAGACGAAGATGAATAATGAAAATATCTTGAGAAGATGGAGAGTATTTATAGAAGACAGGAGTTTAAAACCCCAGGCTTGGTGCGTATAAACTTTAAATTAAGAAAAGAAAGTTTTCAAATGATTAAAATTTGAATTCGTGAGAGTAATTAGTTACTGATCGATAAAATAAAATCGACTTTTAAAAGATAATACAAAACAAGTACTAAATATGGATTTTAGAATTGAGTAACAATGAAACTCGATCATCATGTCATTTGGAGCGGTTTGATGGAGATCGAATGTCTAGTCGCCTAGGCAAGGATTCTTATTTTATGTTAATTTAGACATCTAGTTTGTGGAATTTTTTGTATATGTAATTTTTTATTTTTATTTTTATTTTAATTTTATGTAAGTTGCACTTTTATTTTTTGAAATTTTTAATTTTGATCTATTTTAATTTTTTTTAAATCATATATAATTATTTAAATTAAACAAATTAATATAAATATATATTATTATACCTTTATTATATATATTTTGTTTATATAATATAAATGTAAAAGTTTTTGATGATGTGGAAATGATTGGTGTTTGAAAGTTAATGTATTATTAGAGGGGTTATGCTATTTACACACCCCCTTTTACTATTCCCACACCCCCTCTAACCCTATACGCCACGTATAGGGCTATAC
>WOUH02000041.1:2679417-2699604 GCA_009936405.2 Stevia rebaudiana | reverse complement strand
ATGGGATATTGGTAAACGTCTCGAAAGAGATAAATGAACTGTAAACTTAGAACTCACCAGCGTAAGCTGACGTTTTTGAGTATGCATATCAAATGCAGGTGAAACATCGGGATGCAAGTGAATGGATGAGATAGCTTGAAGGCATTAGCGCACGTAGTTAGAATGCTGGCAATAGTTAGTGAGATATGATGTATAATGTATGTAGCACTTTGATATAAATATAATGAAGTTTATTTTCCGCTGCTGTGTAACCTCTGATAAATCATTGTGTTTTTGTGTAAATCCGATGACGTGGCGAGCCCAAGGAGTTTGGGGCGTCACACTATAGCAAAGGAGGGCACGGTGTACACTTCACAAGCCAAGAAGCTCTTGTCTCTTGGATTTATAAGTGATAACGTGTGTCTTATCTTGTGTTTTTACGTTATTTGTGTTTCTCGTTTTTTAGTTAAATTGCAACCTAGTTCAACCTTCAACTAATTTTTATTCAACTTCTTTGGTTTTACTTATTATAATCATATAAAGATATTAATTAAGTCTGAGTTTAGACTCATGCTAGATTATGCATTAATGCCAGACTCAGTTCAAGTTTTAACGAGCTGATCTCGAGTTGCTAATGGTTTAGCATGACTTCTATACACCCAACCGGGTTTGAAACAAAAGAAAAGTGAGACCCATTTTGGTTTAAAGTTTAAACATTCGATCAAACTTTTCACTAGTCAGTAGGGTTTAACCATGTATATCTAGATTGATCCGTCGGCCGGAGAATAATCTGCTCGTGGGTCTGGGCCGTCGTCGGTCAACCGTCAACGCCACCTAATTTATACCGCAGGCTCGTTCGTATCTACTTCTCCTCGAATCGTAATTGTACGCTTTCAATTTCATTTTCCGTACACAACTATATTTGTGATCGATTTTCAACCCTATTCCCAGTCCATCTGGTTCCTATTTTATCATTTTCTTGACCAATCGTTGTCCTGTTGAATTCGATTAGATTTTATCGATTCGTGCGACTTTAAAGAGGAACTCAATTGGGTTTTCCAAGTTTACGATCTGGGATTTCTGTTTTGATTCGTAAGAACCCTAGATCGATTGTTCATCGGAAGGTGTAAGAACACGGAGCTAGAGGTTTATGATCCATGGTGAAGGAGACGGAATACTACGATGTTCTGGGGGTTAAACCCACGGCTTCAGAATCTGAGATTAAGAAAGCTTATTACATCAAGGTTATGCGTCTTTAACTGCTGCAATGTTCTAGTAGTTTTGAATTGTTGATCAGTTTGCCCTTTGTTAGAACTTCGATACTGATTTTCAGCTTGATTTTGGTAAAGTTGTGTGATCTTTCATTCTTTTGAATGAGATGAAATATCTTTTGGGGATTCTGACATTTTCACTTGTACTTTAGTTTAATACCGTTTTATGTTCTTTAAATTTACTGCATTTGAAGAGTCTACATATAGGCTATGTTTCTTGAGTTTCAGTAAATTTGCCTTAATTAAACTGAAAATCATTAATTTAGGTAATTGAATTAAGGAAGGTAGAATAATTTCTATATACAGAATTATGCTGATTAAGCGCAATCTTTCCCTTTAACAAACGAGTATGATTTTGATTAGGAATAATGTCAGAACTGCTAAATTGTAGTACATCTGATTGCAAGAGACATTTAACACATGAATTCTATTATCTGTTAGCAAGTTTTTATGTTCTTAATTCCCTCCTATAAAGACCCGTACATAAATTTTTTAAATAATGAGCCTAAAGGTAAAACGAAGTCGATTTTTTTATATCTGTTTGATGAAAAGCGATCATGTGTCACAACGAAATTTTATATATTTATGCTTATGATAAACTGAAATTAGGTAGGCCAGTAGCTTGTATTGGGATCTTAACACTTCATATATCATATATGTACAAATAAGTGAATTTTGATGATTGTCTATGCATTCATGTTCTAATTAGGGGCATAAAAAAGCGACCATTCGTGCAAACTTATGCGTGTTTAATCTCATTCATATTATTTTTAACTTGCTTTGCTTCGATGATTGCAGGCACGACAAGTCCATCCAGATAAAAATCCAAATGATCCTCTTGCAGCTCAAAATTTTCAGGTAACACATCTACATCTAAACTTTTATATTGTTTCTTTGGTTTTTCGGTACCCTTTTACATTTTTTTTAAAGTATTTTTTCTTCAATATATTGTTTCATTTAAAGATTTGATGTTCTATTGTAGGTTTTAGGAGAAGCTTACCAAGTATTAAGTAATCCAGATCAAAGACAAGCTTATGATGCTTATGGGAAATCAGGAATCTCAACGTTAGTTTTGTGATTTTTAATTATATCATATAGATATTATGTTTCCATCAAAATTTGAATTTATCTTCTCTTTTCATATTTATAGTGATGCAATCATTGACCCTGCTGCCATATTTGCAATGCTTTTCGGGAGTGAGTTATTTGAAGATTACATTGGTCAGCTTGCAATGGCATCAATGGCTTCTTTGGATATTTTCACTGAAGGAGAACAGTTTGATCCTAAAAAATTGCAAGAAAAGATGAGGGTACGCGCGTGTAATGTTATTATTATTATTATTTTTTATTAATTAGCAATCCAAAAGCAGTGTTTTTTTTTAACTATTAATATAATTGGTTATGTGAATCTGAATCAGCTAATTGTGTTCATAACAGATTGTGCAAAAGGAAAGAGAAGAAAAATTAACCGAATTACTTAAAGATCGTCTCCATGATTACGTGCAAGGAAATAAAGAGGATTTTATTCGTCATGCTGAAGCTGAGGTAGCAAGGTTATCAAATGCAGGTGATATATTCTTATACTATTTTCCTCTTTTTTTTTTTTTTTTTTTTTTTTTTTTTAAAAAGAACCCAACTTTTATAAAAAAAAAAAGAAATAATTTATATCTCTAATATTAGTTATATGCCACCTGTGCAGCTTATGGTGTGGACATGTTGAATACAATTGGTTACATTTATGCACGTCAGGCAGCAAAAGAACTCGGTAAAAAAGCGATTTTACTTGGTCTGCCATTTGTTGCTGAATGGTTTAGGAACAAAGGACATTTTATTAAATCACAAGTTACAGCAGCAACAGGTATAAATATTATCTTTTATTGTCTTTTTTTTTTAAATATAATTTTTTTGTTATTGTAGCTATAATAAAATGTCACTTTTTTAGGCGCGCTTGCTTTAATTCAGCTTCAAGATGACATGAAAAAACAGTTAAGTGCAGAGGGGAAATACACAGAAGAAGAACTTGAAGAATATATGCAGTCACACAAGAAAGTAATGATTGATTCACTTTGGAAGCTGAATGTTGCAGATATTGAAGCAACGCTAATTCGTGTTTGTCATATGGTTGTACTCTCTTCCTCTTTATTGTTCATACATATTGTGAACCTTAGTAATAATAATTAATTAATTTTTTTTTGGTTGTGTTTTAGGTTCTTCAAGATAATACTGTGAAAAAAGAGGAATTACGGGCACGCGCCAAGGGGTTGAGGACTCTTGGTCGGATCTTTCAGGTGTGATTATTGTACTTTTGGTATCCGTTTGTATAACAAAACGGGTCGGGCTGACCCATCAACAATCATTGACCACCTTTTTCAACTTTGTAAAAGTTAATTTATTAAATACGGATTTAAAACTTTACTCGGTACTTCATTTGACTTGTTTTATTATTAGGTAAACAAAGAGTTAGCTTTTAAAATTGATCCACTTTAAACTTTCAATATAATACGCACCAACCCAAATTGACCCACTTTTTGAATCGATTGCTGATGCGTAAATATTATTATTTTCAGAAGGCAAAATCAGCAAATGGAAATGAAAGCGATCCAATACTAGGCTCTGGTACGCATAATCTGAACGGTGGCGATACCGATTATGCTTCAAGAGCTACAGAATCTGGTCAAAGTTCTCAAACCACAATGGCTCCACCGGTACATCATTCATTTTTATTTAAATGTTAAAACATTAATTATCCTTTTTTTTTTATAAATAAGATAACCAAAATTATATGTTTTTTAGAGTCCATATGTTGAAGCTCCAACTGGTGTTGAAAATTTTCATCTTCCAATGCCAACAGCACCCCCTGGGGCCCAAAGACTCAATTGAAGATTATATGTGTTTGTGTTTGTATGTATCGTTGTGATAATGATGTTGAATATGTTTGTATTCGAGTGAACCAAGTAATTTTTATTTTACTTTTATAATTTGGTTTATTATAAGCACATAATGTATTATTGAATTAGGATCATGTGCTTATTGATGATGCTAGTGAATATTTGATTCCTTGTTTGTTGAGGATTGCTTCTTGAGCATTATTTATGTATTATCGATGTTGGTTTGAAGTTTTTTAATTAAGGGATGAAAGCAAATAACATGGTTTGAAGTTTGAACTTTTTTCAATTGTAATTTGGGTTTACTTTTTGTTATAAAAAAGGTAAAAAAATTATAATTAATCCTATGGTCCATTTATAAGTCGGCAGGCAAGTATAGTCAACTTGTCATGCTGTTTTCGTTCACATGTAATGTAACCACATAGTGGATATCAGATGCAATTTTATATGTATCATGAATTGATCGATTGACTAATAATAATATAATGGAATAGGGTTTGGTCATATTCAACAAATCGTTATACGGGACCAAATACTAAATAAATTTACATCTTTGTTTAACAGGGTGAGATTGAGAAAGTTCATGGTCCATTATGTAAAACTACCGAAAATTTAATTTGGTCATATTCCTTCAATACAAGCATCATTGTTGAATATTATTGGAATATTAGCTAACAAAGATCACATTTACATCACTTCTAAATAGAACTCACATCTAAACTCAACAAGAAAGCCATTTTTTTTTAAATTGATGTTACCAAAGTATTAAAAATTACTTGTAAATGTCACATAAATATATGTATCTGTTTATTTTTTTAATTTATTTTTAATTGATAATTATAGTCTTCAAATAAATAAAAAAAGCTGAACTACTTTTACTTAAATTATGTATTCAGTGAAATAAAAAATTTGTCAAATGAATAAAGTGAATTTTATATATATAATTTAGTATAAACAACTACATAATTGTTGCCAACGCGCTTATGGCACAATGACATTCAGGTGAAATGCCAGCTTGGGACTCAACCGGAGTTTGATTTCGATGGGAGACGAAGGTTTATCAATTCTACCATGTTCCTACATATCTGGTGCTGGTTTGCAAAGCGCTGATGTACGGGCTGCCCCCTTTGTGGTGCCACCCACTCGCTGTCATTCAAAAGAAAAATACACAATTGTTGTTACAAAGATATGCGAAGCGTGTACTAACACGTGTGACAGGTCATTCTTCTCCATTTCGAGCTAGGATTAATGTTCTAAACATTATGAGCAATCCTTTAAAACGGTACACACTCGTAAATTTATGCATATGTATTTGTGTTCCCACATAAATATATATAAACATGTATATACACGAGTTTATATCCTATATTTATATATCTTAATATTTCTTCAGCGATGATATACTAACATTCTTACGTATTTGTGCACATATGTTATTAGAACTTGAATTATTGAAATTATGTGTTCCAAAGTACTACTGGTATAAAACAATCAGAATATTGAATACTAGTCGTATTTAGTAAAACACTAAAAGTGTCGAGTATAGAAACCTCATGACCACAGATTCATATAAATTTGCAGGGTTTATTCTTTTTCCCCCAAATGGATCTTGTCTCCATATGAAATCGAGACTAGATCACCGTTCAAATCATCGATTGATACCCTGTTATTCTTCGGAATCTTGATTTATTCTTGCTGTCAATCATCACACATCATTTGGACTCATCGAATTCACCGTCGGTGCCTCTGCTCTCCGCCAATTCTTCCATTCTCGTTCGTCAGATTCGTTTTGTGAGATCGAGTGAGCAAGAAGAGGGATGCCGGAGAGCGAGAAGAAAGTCTCGCCGGTTTCCGATGTCGGTGCATGGGCTATGAATGTTATAAGCTCCGTCGGAATCATTATGGCGAACAAGCAACTTATGTCCGCCAATGGCTATTCATTCACCTTCGGTTAGTCACTTGTTCTTCAGATCTTGTGTGTTGTTCTCTCTGGATCAATTCAGTTGGCAATTTGTGTAGATCTGAAACTGTAATTTGATTGATCTAGTTTCACTCAATGATCCTGAATTCAGCTCTAGTTTGTTAGGTTATAGGTTTTCGAGATTACAGTTCTTTTATAGGTCTACTTAAGGTGAAATGGTGTTTACGATGTCTACATCGCACCAATTATGCATAATTTATATAGAATTTAGCTCGTTATGTAGATTAACCGAACTTCTATGTGTTTAAGTATCCACTTACCAGATCACGAGTTTGGTTGTTGATTAGTAGATTGAACAGAAGTGATCTAGAGCTATTGAACTCTAGCAACTTCTTTTTGTGATTGTTGATTACCTTTGTTTCTCAATTTTCTTCTAAACTCTATATTTGCCAGATGAAACAATATTTGTTTAGCCAAAATTTGATGTCTTTACTAATTGGATTTACTAATTTGGTGCAATTTTGTTTTTTTTCAGCCACAACATTAACAGGATTCCACTTTGCTGTAACTGCACTAGTGGGATTTGTGTCGAATTCTAGCGGATACACGTCATCAAAACATGTTCCGTTATGGGAACTTCTCTGGTTTTCAATTGTTGCAAATATGTCAATCACAGGGATGAACCTCAGTCTTATGCTGAACTCAGTTGGATTTTACCAAGTATGCAGTTATAAGCTTTTCTGATTTAAAAAATCTAATCTGTTATCCTTGAATATTACTTATTTATTATTTTTTCTTTTTCTGTATGGTGTAGATTTCCAAACTGAGCATGATCCCAGTAGTTTGTGTGATGGAATGGATTCTTCATAATAAACGTTATTCAAAGGAAGTTAAAGCTTCTGTTGTGGTGGTAGTTATAGGCGTTGGTGTTTGCACTGTGACTGATGTTAAAGTTAATGCTAAAGGTTTTATATGCGCGTGTGTTGCAGTTTTAGCAACATCATTGCAGCAAATTGTGAGTACCCGTTTATTTTATCATATTATTTAGGGGTCAAATAATCAATTTCATACCTGCTGCAACAAAACAAATAATTTTAACCTAACTTAAGGCTCTTTTCAGGTTCACTACAATATATCATTCATGTCTTTTTTTGTTATAAACAGCATCTTTTACAACAATCCTAATGTTGGATATTTTTAATTGCTCTCAAATCTTTAATAGTATTTTATTTGAATTGCTGGCAGTCTATAGGCTCCTTGCAGAAGAAATACTCAGTTGGAGCTTTTGAATTATTGAGTAAAACTGCTCCAATTCAAGCACTTTCACTTCTCGTATTTGGTCCTTTTATCGATTATTATCTAAGTGGACGACTGATTTCAAATTACATGAAAACCATATCTTCTGGCGCAATTGTAAGCAAAACTTGCTCCTTTTTTTTCATTTTAATTTCAAATAAATTTTCGAAACCATGCGTCTAATTCTAATCACACCAATTACAGATTTTCATACTGATTTCATGCTCATTGGCGGTTTTCTGCAACATAAGCCAATACCTCTGCATTGGGCGGTTTTCAGCAGTCTCATTTCAGGTTTTAGGTCACATGAAAACCGTTTGCGTTTTGACTTTAGGGTGGTTGTTGTTTGACTCAGAGTTGACTTTCAAGAACATTGCTGGAATGCTTGTTGCAGTTGCGGGTATGGTGATTTATAGTTGGGCGGTGGAGGTTGAAAAGGCGGCTTCCAAAAACATACCGCTTACTAAACACAGTTTGACCGAAGAAGAGTTGAATTTGTTAAAAGATGGATTGGAGAAAGGTCCAATTAGGGATTCTGAATTTGGGGAATCTAAATAGAAAGATCTCAAATTTGCATTAGACATTATGTTTTGCATCTTGTTTTTATTGTCTCTTTGTTCATTGTTCTTGTCCAATGTGCATTCAAAGATTAGAATTTGAATCCATAGTTTTTATGTAGCTTTTAAACTCATTTGTTAATGCAATTATAGAAATTCTTGTGTTAATTCAACATATTTACTTACATCAACATTTTTTCTCTTCTTCTCATATACTGTATTGTTATTTCTTTATACTCACATGCACAGAAACTGCTATAATAAAAGTAACGGTTAAGAAAATTAATAATCTGGTTTAAATTTTTTTATTTTTATAATTGATGTAATTACTAGGATAAAAGTTTCCATTGTATGCTAGTAGAATAAGTATAAGAGTTCTATTAATGGGTATGTAAGTTGTATGTGCACATATCTAGATTTTTAAAAAGACACTCCAAATAGACGTCAAACGAAATTATATCCAGAATTCTAGATAGTGTTTGTTACGTGTTGCACACATCTTTTAAATAAACAAAATTTATTAATATCTAAAACAATGTTTTAGTTTTATCATTTATGATTTTGCTTATCCTTTCTATGATTATAGAAATTGAATGTTTTTTGGTAGAACAAACCAAAAATACCAAAGACTGGTAAGTAAACACGTACACCATATGAAAACCATCCTCCAATTTGAGCCAAGAAATCTTTATACGACACTCACTCCATGATTTCTTTAACCGATTTTATTAATTTCCCCACCTCCACCTTCTGATTCCGACCACCATAACCAACACCGTCAACAATGACCACGGTGACGCTAAATCCAGCTTCAACTACATCACCGGGAAACCCCTTAATCTTCTACCGGAGCAAAACGACAACGACGACCACCACCGCTGCTAAATGCCGGAGCAGATTCAGATCGAAACCCTTGTTCGCCGCACTGGTTGAAGAAGCTAGACCTCGGTCTTTGCCTCCAATTAGAGGTAATAACAGTAATAACGGTGCCGTACCCGAAGCAAACTCCGGTGTGTCCTCTATAGTTCCGTCGTCGAGAAACAGAGCCGATGATATTCAAGCTGAATCGAAAGCATTGGCGCGTGCAGTCAACGCTTCGGTTTACAGCCCTGAGCTTCTTAAATTCAAATACGCTTCTCGCCCCTTCAAGGTGAGTATTAGAACTCAAATTACGCAATTATTGTGCAAATTTGTAATTATAATCACCCTATCTCTAGATAAACAGTGGTGATTTGACTGATTTCTGTTCATTGATGCGAAATTGCTCGGAATTTTAAACAAACTGGAATCCTAATTACGGTTTGAATTTGTAAAATCGAATTTAGGTGTTACGGAGGACTCTGCAGATCCTTGTGGGATTGGGTTCGTTTGGATTGAAACTATGGATTGACCAATTGCAAGGTCAACTAGAGCAGAACAGAAGATCTAGAGCTATCGAATTGAGGGAAACTTTCACTAGTTTAGGTCCAACTTTTGTTAAAATTGGTCAAGGACTCTCTACCAGACCTGATCTTTGCCCGCCAGAATTTCTTGAAGAGCTATCTGAACTTCAGGTATGCCAGATTATTGGTTTTCTTTCAGATTCAGATGCGTCTGTTTTGTAATTGCATGATTGTATGAGCTTTACTGTTACATATATGTAATGGTTCTGGATAGTTTGCACTTTGCAGCAACAATATTGATACCCGAGTTAGTTAGGGTTCTATGCTAGTTACAAAAGATCTTATCTTCAAAGTTCATACTTGTTGAAATTGTATTCTCAACGGTGACCTTCATATAAATGCAATTATGTTGGTTTGTTTTGATATATGCCTAATCATATGTGCCATTTCTTAGTACCCTGCCTAATCATAGTTGGTTAGTAATTTAATTAGGCTAACTAAAAGTATTATAAAATTAATTCATTATGTTCAAAATTAAATAATCACATATGTTTGGATGTGTGTCTGCTGTTTGAAGTTGTAATTATCACATGTTTGAGTGTTTGGTAAATTCTGATTTTTAAGGATTTAAAAGGTAAAATTACCAAAAAGACATTTTGTGAATAACATGGAGAGGATATTTTGTGGAATAAAATCGAAAGTATCACTTTAGGCCAAAAAATAGTCTATACGTAATCTATTTTACCATTCGAAAACCAGTGGCATCCAAAACTCTTAATTTGATCTCTAAATAACCAATAAAACAGAAGCAGAATCATTTATTCCAAAAATTTGAATTTTAGTATTATACAATGATTCAAATTTCAAACCTTCAACAAACTCATGTGATTACTGATATATGATAATTGTATGAGCACAACTTTATCTGAGTGAGTCATAGATATGCTTTTTTCTCTCTGTTTGGTAAATTTAATTGATTGATATGTATCCTTATTTATGTATAATAAATAAGGATTAAAATTTTAAAGAAAGTCAATGTTTAAATGATTAAACAGGACGCATTACCAACATTTCCAGATGCAGAAGCATTTGCATGCATTGAAAGAGAGTTAGGGATTTCACTTGACTCAATTTATTCATCAATATCATCATCTCCAATTGCAGCAGCCAGTTTGGGCCAAGTTTATAAAGCCCAACTTAAGTATTCGGGTCAACTTGTTGCTGTGAAGGTCCAGAGGCCCGGTATTGAGGAAGCAATTGGGCTGGACTTTTATCTTATAAGGGGTCTTGGTTTCCTTATAAATAAGTATGTAGATATAATTAGCAGTGATGTTGTTGCGTTAGTTGACGAATTCGCAAGAAGAGTTTATCAAGAACTCAATTATGTTCAGGTTGGTTTTCTTTCTATCTGCACGATTAATGTATGCTCTCAAATTTCATTAGTTGTAAAGTGTTTGGATGTGTGTTTTGATAGCCTTCATTCGAGGTTTTTTTGAGTTAATTACACATATGGTCCCTGTGGTATGCAGAAAGTAACATGTTTGGGTAATAAGAGTTTAAAGTTACCATATTGGATTTTATGCCGTCAGTTTTGTAACGAGCTTGGGTTAAAGCTAGCTTCCGTTAAATTAGGGTAAATTGACTAAAATAACCTTGGACTTAGAGTATTCAAAACCTCGAAGGGTATTTTGGTCATTTTCCCTTAACTTAATGGATAAATTAATGAACCAAACCTCTTACTTTCCGCAAACCACAAGGACTATCTGTGTTAATTAACCTCCTTTTTGTTTTATAACAAAAAACTTATAACGAAACAATATAAACTGAGTTTAGTTTGCATCATATGGACAAAATAGTAAGAAAAAAAAAAGGATACGGTAACCTATTGTAGGTCCGTGTTGGTTTGAATGTTAATTTGACAGGTATGTGCAGGAGGGACAAAACGCGCGAAGATTCAAAAAACTCTACGCGGATAAAGAAGACGTACTCGTTCCCGACATTTTTTGGGATTACACAAGCGGAAAAGTTCTAACAATGGAATGGGTTGACGGAGTCAAACTTAACGAGCAAGCAATAATCGAAGGTCAAGGATTAAAAGTCTTGGATTTGGTCAACACAGGGATCCAATGCAGTCTTCGACAGTTACTCGAATACGGTTATTTCCACGCGGACCCACACCCGGGAAATCTTTTAGCCACACCCGAAGGAAAACTCGCGTTTCTTGATTTTGGAATGATGAGTGAGACCCCTGAAGAAGCAAGATTTGCAATCATTGGTCACGTGGTTCACATGGTCAACCGCGATTATGAAGCGATGGCGCGTGATTATTATGCTTTAGATTTTTTGTCACCTGATGTTGATGTGACCCCGATTGTACCCGCGCTTAGAAACTTTTTTGATGGCGCGTTAAATTCGACTGTTAGTGAGCTTAATTTTAAGACGATTGTGGATGGTCTCGGTGCGGTTCTTTATCAGTATCCGTTTAATGTGCCCGCTTATTACGCGTTGATATTGAGGTCGCTTACGGTTCTAGAAGGCTTAGCTCTTTATGCTGATCCTAATTTTAAGGTGTTAGCTGCTTCGTACCCGTATTTTGCTAAAAGATTGCTCACGGATCCGAACCCGTATTTAAGAGATGCCCTGATTGAGTTACTATTCAAGGATGGAAAGTTTAGGTAAAAAAATTTTTGAAATGAAAAGGGCATTTTGGTAAATTGGGTACATAGACTTGGGTTAAAACGGATTGTTAAAATATAAAATTATTACAATTATACTTCTAAATTTCTTATTATCTTAGTTTTCTTTTCAAAACACTAAAATTATCATATTTATCCAATACTAAATAGTTAAAAGAAAATTAGTTAATTACCTGAATAAATAAAGTGGGAAACAATGTAGCATCCATGTGCACTGTAAAACAGGCTGTTATATTACTTGCTATGAAATGGATAAATATGATACTTTAGTGTTCTAAAAGGGTAAATATGGTAAATCAAAAAATTTAGAAGATCTTATATATGAAATTGCCCCTTAAGTTAATCATCCATATATATATATATATATATGAATATCATTAAAAATTGACTTTAGATGACTTTCAGCTATTATATATATATTTGACCCGTTTGAGATAAAACATAACTAATTACCCCTCCATCTACCAATTGATATTTACATTTGCCATCCAGATTAAATTCAGATTTTGGTTTTGGTTTCCAAACACAGGTGGAATCGGCTTGAAAACCTACTCGAGCAAGGAAAAATGGATAGAGATTTCTCAGCAAAAGAAGCATTACAACCGGTTTTGAAACTTTTATTGGATCCAGAAGGCGAAGAACTGAGAACTTTAGTCATTAAAGAAGCAATTCGAGTAACTGAAGCCATCACAATCGGAACCATGATTGATACATACAATTCCATTCCGGACCCTTTGAAGTCATTCATACCCAATGGAAATGGAATTGGAATTGGCAACTCCATGAATGATGCTGAAATAGAATCCATGATGTCACTTAGAGCACAAGTTTTGAGAATATGGGGGCTTTTACGAACCTCAGACAATATTGATCCAACCATCTTACAACCTATTCTACAGGTATACTAAATATATATCTATAAATATAATTATAGGGTATGTATGAAGAGAAAATCCACTCTCACTGAAAAAACTAAGGAAACCCAGTTTTTACATATGTAAATTTTTTTTATTTTCTTTTTATAACTCTACATCCGACTTTTGGTGAAAAAAATATAAAAAAGCGCCGAGTGGTTTAAAAAAAATGATTTGTATAAAAAATGACATTTTTTAGAAAAATATAGGTAGTTTACATATGTAAACAACTGAAACCCCATCAAGTACATATGTAGAACGTTTTTTATTTTATTTTTTGTTGGTTTAAAAAAAAAACCTTCAGCGCTTTTTTAATTTTTTATTATAAAAAGTGACAAAAATGGGTATAAAATCTACCATGTTTTTTGAAAAAAAAAAGTAAAAATGATTTTTTAAATGAGTTTTCATGGTTTTCTTAATGAAACTGGGTTTCCATTTTATCTATACCCTATAATTATATATCAATTAATTAATTTTATACATAATAGTACTTATGATATGAATTTATATACTTAACATACTAAATAAAAGGCAAATTGGATTTTAATAATCCAAACGATGACATATTGACTGATAATAATCCTTTCCAGTAACATTCATATTTCTTGTCAAGGAAAATCCCAATAGCATAATAATCAAATGTTTAGTCTCGATTTACACTTGTGTTCCCTCAGGGCCAAAACACTTAAATTCATGAAATGACTTTATTTATCTTATAGCATGATATGAGATATGTATATGATGAATTACATGTAATAAAGCTGATGAATTGGGTTTATGTAATCAGGTACTTCAAGAACCGGAAGCAAGGAATCTTGGGGGGCGGGTATTTGGTGGAATTACACAACGGCTAGCTGCACGTTTGCTGCAACAGGTTCTTCGGTCACCATCATCTTTATAGCATCACATATCATCATATAACTCAATTGTCCGACAACAATAGCATTCTTTCAATGTGTATAAGTAACAGATATTATCTAATTTGTTGTAAACTCGGACATTTGCAAAAGATAAACCTATCATACAACCAACTTGTACCTGATTATGAATGTTGTACCATTTTACTTATGTTTTTCAGAATTAATAAGTGACTATGGTGACTTCTAACTCATGGATAATTAAAATTTTACACAACTATGTAGATTTAAAATAAATAACTAATTTCATTAAATAATATTTCATAGTTTGATAAGAACAGGAGCAATCCTGGCACGGCTAGGGTTTCTCTGTGAGACAGGCGAGACGATGGGTGGGTTGTTGGTTGGACCTCAACCGACGACAGTGGGTCTGGTTCCTGGCCACTATCGAGATTCTGGATTTTTTTAACTCGAAATTGGACATATAGTATATGAGTTTGTGTCTTGATTTCATGATTCGTTCATGACTAATTCTGAGGGAAGGATGGCGTTATGGTTGTTTGGAGGGCGGTGTTATTTCCGACTAGATTGTCGACGACAGAGGTATCACTAGCGACGGACGGTGGAACAGCCTCAGGCGACTAGGCAGGATGGTACATGACTACGTGTGGCTGTGATGATGGTTGGGTCACCAGCCGGTCAAAGGTTGTGGGGTGGAGTAGGTATTCAAAGAGAAGAGGGGCGAAAAGTCTATTTTGCCCCTTATTTTAATGTTTGTGTTGGCACAGGTTGGATCAATATTCAGTAAAATATATGATGAACAATTGAAAACTAAAAAACTCACGTTTATTGATATCAAAAACCACAAAACAAAACTAAACATAAGACTCTATTTATAATGAAAACCTACCTTGCTAACCAAGTTTAATTACCAACACTTTAGAAACAAGAAACTACTTATCGACTCAAACTCTAAATTAAATAATGAGTAAAACCTAAATTAGATAAAGACTCCAAACAAATATTCTGTAGATCACAATTCATATATATCTCAAATACCATGTTCCAAACTAACTCCTTCTTTCTCTTTTAAGCAATCTAGCACCTTTTACTTGTAATTATTAGAATTACACCTTCAGTTTGATGGTAATAAACTAACTAAAAAAATTAATGCCGTTAGTCTCAAAGACTTAATTCACAAAAATCAGAATCGACGTGAACTCAGATTGCGAAATTCTCGTGGAAGGGATGCAAGTTGTATTTTTTAGCAGATTATAGGGACTCAATTTGCGGTTTACTATAAGAAGATTATATATATGTAATAATACTTTTTACTATTGACGGTAATGATAATATCTATAATTCGTGATAATTTTTATATAAATATTTCAGAGAATAATATTTTAATGTTTCTATGCTGATTATTTGTAATATTTGAATGAAAATAAAGTATAAAAACAAGTTATAAGCCAACCAAACAAGTTGTAAAATAATCTCCTCTAAAGTTTAACTAATGCTTTTTTACTTTAACTAGTATGTGAATCGATCTTGGTTTGAGATTCTATTTCTAATTCTAATTAGGAAAGTATGAAACTCGTCTCATCTCCAAAACTCATCATAAACTATGTTAATAAATGGTCCAAGTTTGCTTCCGTGCACTAGCATTGAGAATGGACACGCTCGTACTTTGACAATAATTCTAGGTAATTCTTCCGATCAAACGTCGTAATATCAGAAGGGGAATCAATGCTATCTTCAATTATTTTTACTAAAGTACAATATCTTTGTTTTATGTGCTTTAAATTGTAATAATTAGTACACCTATAATTTTGATATATGTATTATAAGTTAACAACTAAATGAATTAATATAAACATTCTAACTTATAAAACTTAAAATATTATAGTTATTTTTTTTAAAGAAGATATGGCCAAAAACTTTTCTTAGGGATTATGGAACAAAAGGAAAAACATATTATAAAATTAAAATCCATATTTGATCATAATTTTATTATTAGATCTAAAGGGTAAATCCAAGTATTTTCCACCCGGTCATGTGTTGGGATGCTCTAATTACGGAGTGCTTGGTATGGTATTTGTTTTTTACAAACCTATCGGTTTTTGGTTTTTTTAATTCTTTTCTCTGGTTTCTGTTTGTCTTTCGGTTGTTCAGTGTTTTTTAATAATTTTATCTTATCAACACCATGGAGGATTAATCTTGAACCTCTTTTTTACAAGGCAAGAGATAGTAAAATTGTCAAGTGAATAAACTGCTGAATTGTAGATGAGATTGAGTTAAATAACAAAGAAAAAAAACAGATAATTATCATTAACTAACCTTATTACGACATTGAACTCTTTACAGATAATGTAGTTGGAGTTCATAACCTCTAGCTTTTGTAGTTAATAGCAATATATATTATAACAGATACGATTCCTTCATATATGGTTTTAATCGTTTACATGATGAAATTTTATAAGATTATTATTGCTCCGAACTACATAAAGTATCGTTGTTTCATGTTGCCTTGCCCAAACGTACAGTTTGGGATTTTGTTACTACATGGTGCAAAGTACCCTCTATTTGTGTTTAGTATTGGTGATTTGGTTAACATGTATAGTGTAAGAAGAGGATTATAAAGAATGGAGAAAGCTATTTCATTTGGTAATTTTATCTTCAATATGGTGTTTCATGTTTGTGGAAGTGGAGGAACGGTGTGATTTTCAATCAACGGCCTTGCTCTTTTCGCTATACTTGGATCAAAAACCATCGAAGTCATCTCATTTATCTTGGGATATTTCAATATTTCTAGTATGGGAATACAATTGTATTGGCGTCATTATATTTGTCTTTTCCTTTGGTTGCTGTAAATTTTAGTGCTCATTTTAATATATGGTTGTTTATAGGCTGTTAAAAAAATAATTTTTCTTTTTAACATATATTCTATATGGATTCAGTTAACATTTATTTAATTAGTAAAATTGGTATAAATCACTTAGAGCATTCACATTTGGTTCTCTATAATTTATGTGAGTGAAATCTTTATATTATAAAGATAGTATAATAGTGGTTGTGAGTAAGAAGATATAGAGAAACTGATGAAAGTAGTAAATTTAGAGAAACGCTGTTCATCAAAGTAAATTGAAGAGAAAAAAAAATGTAGTGATAAATGTATAAAAAGTATTATTTAACTGAATAAGAAAGAAAAAAAAATATTATTTAATTAAATAGGAGAGAAAAGTAGTGATAAAGGTATAAAAAATTATTATTTAATTGAATTGGAGAGAAAATGTAGTGATTTTTAGTGAATTATCAATATCTCCATCTTTATCTATATAATTCACTAAAAATTACAATATTTTCTCTCTCCAATTCAATTAAATAATAATTTTTTATACATTTATCACTATATTCTTTTTTTATTCAATTAAATAATACTTTTTTCTCTTTCATATTCAATTAAATAATGCTTTTTATACATTTATCGCTACATTTTTCTCTCTTCAATTTACTTTGATGAACAATGTTTTTCTATATTTACAAGTTTCATCAGTCTCTTTATATCTTCCTGCTCACAACCACTATTATACTATCTTTACAATATAAAGATTTCACTAACATAATTTTTAAAGAAATTGTTGTGAATACTTCGAATGCTCTTATTAAGATACCTGCTTCCATGTAGAGATGAATTTAACATTCCCTATATTAGTTTTTTTGGCATTTGAACCCTTCGTACACATTTCTCTTTCATTGTCGCTTGCTTACAAAACAAAATGATGAAAGCAAATCCATTTATAAAGGAAAAAAAAAAAGAAGGTACGGTACGTTAATTTATAACTATACACTTCAAATTTGATAAATTACTATTTTGATGTTATTCTCCATATAATAATGTTACATTAATGTTTTTAAATGTAAGAATGATCATGTGGTTGTACAAAGTAACAATTTAGACTATTTCACTTGTTTTTATGTTTTATATATGTATAATCTTAATTCTCCACTCACAATCCTTCAAATAAAAAAGGTTTGTCAATCTCTCGATGATCTAGTTGTTGATTAGTTTCTTCATTTAAGTACAATGATAAAAACCAAATTGTTGACCCAGAATCACATATATAGAGATTATAAACAGAAAGAACACTTGAATTATTAAATCGGGATAATTACAATGACTCCTTATACCCCTATTTATAACAAAACAATTGTAATCCTACTCAAAATATGAAATAAAATAAACAAGAGTTAATTACTATTTTCGTCCCTGTGGTTTGCTTTTTTTAACCGTTTCAGTACAAAAAAAAATATTTTAACAGTTGCAGGCCCTGACGTTGCATTTTTTAACGATTTTGGTCCCTGAAGTTAACATTGTTAACAAAATCAGTTAAATCCTCCTCACATGCTTCTCACATAAGGGTATTATGGTACTTTTCAATCCCAAGTAAATGTAAAATTGTTTCTAGCCTACCTGTGTCGAGAAACATCTCTTTTGGTACTTGTTTTTAATGTGTGGTTTGGTATAAAAAACCTTATGGATGTTTAAACATCTTTTTTGGTAATATGTGAGTGTTAGAATATATAACACATGTCATATTTAAATAAGTTTTCAACCTCTACATAGATAATAGAAAGAAAAATAATTTTTTATATTATCTGTTTTATATATAGCCACTATATTATTTGGTAGGCTGCATAGCTAAAAAATTTTATTTGCTACAGTACGGGTCATTTCTTCCATTGTTTAAATCTCACATACATGTAGACTAAGTTTCTCAATTTTAAAAGCGGAGGTTGGAATTTTATAACACATTTACTTATTAATTTTGCTAAAAGGAACGGGTAAGATGAGGTTGAAAAATATTTTTACCATAAAATTATAAGTTGTTTTAACCTGTACTTCAGCATATAATGTCCAAGTAATTTAAATTTTCTTTCATATAACACCTTAAAAAAGATAAATAAAAACGTTTCTCAAGATGCTATGTTTTTTAAAGATGTAAAGAGTAATTCTCAATGGGAGGAAGCTGATATATTATAAGGTTTTAAGGTTATGATTGAAAAGAACCATAATACCCTTATGTGAGAAGCATATGAGGAGGATTTAACTCATTTTCTTAACAGTGTTAGCTTCAGGAACCAAAATCGTTAAAAAAATACAACGTTAGAGCCTGCAACTGTTAAAAAATTCTTTTTATACTAAAATGGTTAAAATAAGCAAAGCACAGGGACAAAAATAGTAATTAACTCTAATTATATCTTTTTTAAGGTAGTTTGTTTTTACTTTATAGTTTATACTATCAGATTCAGTGTCTATGGTTTGAAACTCACTAATTCAAGATTAAGACCATATGCGACACTTTATGAGTTTATGTTTGCAATAAATGTGTAATTTAACACTAGTTGAAACACTGATTATTAATAATTTTAAAGTAAATGTATAATTTAAGTCTTTAAAAATAATAATGTAAAATAAAAACTAGATAATAAATACATATCTAATTCTATTACATAATTAGGGAAGACGGAGTGGATCCGGGGAAGGCTTCGGGGAGGGGAGCTGGCGTCCGGGAAAAACGGGAACACCACCCCACCGGATCCGGGGTGGGGTGTTTCGGTGAATTGAAGCCGATCGGCCCCGAGGTAGAAAGAAACGTTGGAGGGAGAAAGCGAGAGCAGATCCGGTGGTGCAACGGTGGGAGGGGCCGGAGAAACGACAGGTGCGGCGGTGGGTAACAAAAGCGAGAGCAGATCCGGCAACGAAAGCAATGAGCTACAACAGATCCGGAAACGAAGGTTGAAGACGCCATTGTTGTATGTTTCTCTCTCTTTGAAAAGCTTTGAAGACGCCATTTTTGTGGGTTTTTAGAGAGAGAAAGTGTTCTTCCTTGATGTTTGTTGAAGAAGACACATTTTGAGCAAACAAAACTGGGTTTATTAATATTTATATTTAATAAATATTAAAAAATTAATGAGGTGGAAAAGCATGGAAAGGTGGGGAAAAATAGGACGATAACGCGAAAAGTGAGAAAAAATAAGGAAAAGTGGGAAAGCTGATGTGGCAGTGAGAAAAAACGAAAGGACTCCCTCCCCTCTTAGAATTCTTATAGTACATTTTGGTCAATTTTTTACTAATAACCTCGTAATATAAACACAAGTTACTAATAAAATATGATTGTTACGATGCAAACCATGTTTTTTTTTTAAACCTTGAGAAGTAATGTGCTATTATAAAAATAAAATGTCAGCACTCCTTAGGGGTGTTCATCGAGTCGGATTTCGATTTAATCGGTTTATTCGAATGTCAAAATTTGGATTCGAAATTCGAATCCGAACCGAATCCGAATTCACTTATTTCGTAACCGAACCGAATTCATCCGAAATCGAAATCGAATCGAATTCGGATATATCCGAATTATCCGAACAATC